>JARHVA010006485.1:380000-647500 GCA_037957365.1 Torreya grandis | reverse complement strand
GGTGAAATCTATTAGATGAATATGTGTATTTTTTTTAAATTACTCTATTCTAGTATAACCCAGTGGATTGTTACATTTTAAGGTTGTTCAAGGACAAATGGCTATTGGAGGAGATGAGAAATATTGGTGAAGACCTAAATAAATTTTTAGTTTTCCTTAAAATGGTCTAAAACTTATCCCATGAAATTTTATTCATTCTCAACCTCCTCACGCTTGAGCGTGACCAACTCGGGCTAGAATGTTGTAATTTGGCTTAACTTGAATTTTACCCATTGAAAATACATGAAACTTAAAAAATGTCCTAATTTAAAGTAACATAAATTATTTTGGGGTTTTTAGGGTGGTAGTGTATGTATTTATACAATTTATAGGATTATAGGCTTGCTTTAGGCCTAATTGGGCCTAATTGGAAAATCTAGGTGTTGATAAAATGGGTCTGTAATCAGACTTGGGACATAAAATTTTGGGTAAAGTTATAAAAGGATAATGGGTACTCAAATGTACCTTTAGTTTCCCTAGAAGTGTTATGAATCTATCAAACTAAGGAGTTTTGTGTCTAAAAGTGATACAAGGAATAAGCCTTCCTAGAGAGAAAATATGAGATTGATGAATGAAATTACAAAATGAAGGTGAAAAAATAATTGGATGGGGGCCTTAAATAGATTTTAAATTAAATTAAATTAGTCAAAATCTAATTATGTGACATTTTAATCCATAATGACTCCTAATAGGGAGTTTCAAGGAAGATGGATGAGTCACTAATGCAATGAAGTAACTCCACACCACCTTGAGAGGAATATCATCAAAACAAGTGCACAAATTTTCAAGATAGAATTCAAGACTATTTATTGACATGAATTCTTGATTTTAACTTACTTATTCATGATGTGACACTTGTCATAATCTTCTCTAGTACCTCTCCTCTCTCTCTTTCTCATTCTCTTCTATATGTATGCCTGATTTTGGCATTGAAAGGATCCTTCCACTAGGAGTGAATATCCTTACTCTTTTTATGATTATTAACAAATAATATGATTGTTTTACCTCCTTATATGGTTGTATGTAGTGTAAATATTAGAATGGTTAATCCAAGCAAGTTTAGACTTATCTCACCTTATCTTATTGTCCTATTCTTCTTGCCTTCATGCATTTTGTTTCTCTATTACAGGTTGTGAATAGTGACATCAGGAGTTATAAGTAGAAAACACCTTACCTTCTACCTCTTTTCATATCATTCATATGATATATTTTTATTATGAGAATTTTATGTTGTTGTAGTCTTATATGTCTTAGTGCACATGTAAGTTAGTGGTAGAGGTAACAAAATTTGGTGAATCACATCCCTAGTTTAGTTTACTTTAAGTTCTCTTTCCCTTTTCCTTTAAAAGTGGTAGTTTAGTATTGATTATAGGTGAGATCATTAAGAGAGCTAACCATATCTAGATGTTCTCTTCAGCTATAAGGTCACCCATAACCTTTATAGAGATACCATGCTATCACTTAAGTGTGGAGGCTTGAATAACCTCCTTAAGGATGCAAATTTTGATTATAATAGTTATGGAATGCCTAGTGAGATAATATATTTCATAAATTGAATAGTTATTGGTGATGATATTTAATACATAAATATTTGGAGGCATTAACATAAGAATCAATGGTGGCTCTGAGTTCATTTAGATGGTTTTCATAGCCTAAGTATTCTTTCAAGTGAGTAATCTTTATGTTTTTCCTTTCAAATGAAGTTTCATGGTTGATTTTGAAGTGGATTTAAATTTTAATCAAGTTGGTGATTCATAAAAAACCTATGTTGATCCTTTTTAGAAACATGTTAATCCTTACCATCATCCTAATGAGACACATCAACCCTATGTTGATCCATATCATCTCTATAATGACCCTAGTTACCCTCTATATCACTCTAGTTACTAATATGATCAACCTTGTTATCAAGAGTGAAACTCTTCCTCCTATCCACATCAACCTTACCAATCTTGTCAGTTTTCATTTCATTCCTATCAAACTTTCCATCATCAATAGTTAAGATATCAAGAGGAGTATATAACTAGGCAAATTCAAGCCAAGAAAGAAAAAGATTCTCAACTACTCATGGAGATGTTAAAGAATGAAATGGTAATGAGAAAAATTGATAGAAAATAGAAATTTAACAAGTTATCCTTTTTCACCCCATTGAAAATCTAAGGAAGTCATTACAATTCTCAAAGAGTGAGTGGGCAGTTTTTGAAGAAGGAAACCAACATGTCTTAACCAATGAAAGGCTGGGAATAAGAGATCTGAATCAATTCATAGAGGAAATGTTATTAATATGGAAGAAGTAAGAATTTTAATCTCTTCAATCAAAATTATCCTCTCCAATGCTATGCAAATCTTATTTTATTCCAAACCTCCTCCAAGATGCAATATATCATCATAATTTTGAAGCCAAACAAAACCCTATGCCTATGCAAGTTCTTTCTAAATAACCTCCTCCCATGCCCATCCAAAATCAAAAGAAAGGAGAGGTGTTAGAGATCAAGCCAATGCAATTTTTAATCCTCCTAAAACCTTCATCCATCCCTCAAGTGTAAACACACCATCAAGAGAAAGATCTTAAGTTATAATTTGGAAGCAAATGGTAGAGTCATGGGGAAATAAATATTAAAAATGCCTAGATTTGGAAATGGAAGCCAAAGAGAAACCTTTACCTATTCAATCCCCACCCATCCATCCTCAAGAAACTAAACCCTTACCATCATGGAGGGAAATTCAAGAAAGTATTCAAAATAAGAAGGAAGTCCTTGTTGACAAGGTTCCATCCATATCTCTTCAATAACCCTAAATCTTCCCATCATAGAAGTATATTAAAGAAGGCATCCAAAACAAGAGAGAAATCCCAATATCCTAGAGTGCTTACCAATCTCCAAGCCAACTCATGAACCTATTCATCCCACTCTATCAAATGAATAAATTTTCCCTCCCACCATTTCCCTTTTAGAAGAAAACTTACTTGTATAGAGGATAGATGGGAAGCCAAGTGAAGAGACTAACGCTCCAATTGAACATGATGAGGACTCTTCAAGTGAATAAGATGGAGAAGTAATTATTGGAAATATTGGCAATGAAATAGGTAAAATAGTCTTTAAAGATGAAGGGAGAGGTGACCTTGATGATGTGGCAATAATATTTGAAGGAGAGAATAGTCTTGAAGGTGAAAAAATCTCAATTGAGTGAGTTGAAGTAGTTTCCCATCTAGCCAATCATCTCAATGAGATCATGGATGATCAAGAAAAATAGTTATTAGAGACTCTTTATGAATTAGAATATAAATATATAATAGAGATGCATTTGGATATCTTCCAAGATGTCTCGAGTGGCCAAGAATATTTAAAATCTTGTTTTAAACTCTCTCATTTGAATAAAAATGATGGATTAATTTCAGGTTACAAAGGAGAACTGGTTGAGTTGATAATAGAAAATCTCAAAGAAGCATTTATCTAGAAAGTATTAATGAAGATTTTGTATCTGATATTGAGATAGAAGGTCTTTCAAATGAACAAGATGAATTCTTGAGTGGGCTTGAAATGGATTCCAATGAGAAAGAGAAAATCCAATTTGAAGCAATGATTTATGACTTTCCAAGCAACTACCATGAAGTTCATGGTCAAATCAATAGTTAGAAATGTGATAGAGATATATCCTCAAGGTGAAAATCATATTCAAGATGCCTTCTCAAGTAAACATGAAGAGTTTCAAGATGATATGTGGCATCAATATTTGGATATTTGTAAGGAATCTGAGGCTCTTTAAGGGACTATATCTCTTACTGGGTAGGTTGAAGATGCTTGTGAATTTTCACTCTTCCTTTAAGAATAATGTGGAAACCCCCAAGAGATCATTCAAGCTCAATCACACCATTTTATGGAGCCACTAAAAACTAAAGATGATGCTACCATTACCAATCAAGATATCATCACTTTTAAGGTGAGTTCAAACATCAAAGAGCAATATGAGAATAGTCTTGGGCCATAATATGAGTATATTTTCATAGAAATAATGTTTTTTTTTGATAAATAACTTGAGAATATGTCAAAGGAGTTGGTAAGTAAGAGTTCTACTCCATCAAACATCAGGATAAAAAGGCAGCTTTCTCTACATCATTGTCCATCCCATGGAAGAGATGTTTGTAGAAAATTTCCTTTTGATCTAGGAAGAAGATGTCTTGAGGTTAGTTGTGGTTAATAGTGTTATTATGATTTTATTTCCCTAAGTGATGTTTAGCATAGGTGTGTGTGTCTTGCTTTAGTTTTGTTCTTGATTTGTTGTGTGTTTTGGAGGCATATCAGTTATCTTTATTTGTTCAAGGCATTTACAATTAGGTTTAAGGTCTAATCAGGTTTGAAGTTAAGGATAGGTGACCTTATATCCAAATGGATGGATAAGGCAACTAGTATAAAGTGCATAACAAACATGAAATACCAGGAGGTCACCAAAGATGTTAGCCAAATTTGGCTACCATAGGTTAGTCTAATTAAAAACTTGCTATTTAGTTCATGTTTAACTTTGTTGATAGCCTTGAAGATGTTTGTCTTGTTCATGTATTATTTTGTATTGGTAAAGTGTGGTGTGGTTCTTAGTGGTGATCAAGGTATCTTAAGGTATCCTATCCAAACAATGAGTTCATGGTCCCAAAAATGACTAACCAATGTTTATAACTTGACCCTTCATAAGGTTTTAATAGAGTTTAAGGTATTTTTGACAAGGTTAAGGTAATTTCTCATTTTGTCTTGTGCTTACCCAAGTTATTCCATGTTAATTACAAGTTATTATAAAAGTGATAAAGGTAAAATACAAATTTTTAGGTCATGTGGTACATGTAAACATCATATCTACACTTCTTTGATCCATATAACTTGAAAAATGATTCTTATTTCACCCTTCCAATGTTATAAGCCATTTCAAGTGTTTTCTTGATCGTTTTATACATTAAAGGAAGGAATATTTTAAGATATGGAAGGTAAATGGTTTGAATGTGTCCTTGGCACATTTATACACCTCTCTACAGGTTTGAAGAGACTCCACGAACATTTGTTCCTTGGCTCAAAGAGATTTTTAAGCAAAAAATGGCTATTTTCATTGTTGAATATGGTCTCAAATAACAACCATGGATTCTTACATACTCCTTAGGACATATCCATGCTTAGGAGTGTGTATCAGATCCAAACATAATAAAAAATCTCTTCCATTTCCCCATCATGTTTTTTGCAAGCTAGTGAGGGTTATTTTCAAACACTTGGTTGATGAAGGAGAAAAATATTTTGATAAAATGATATTATGGGAATATAGGGGCCCATATTACCTAAATATTACATGAATCATTTTTAGGTTATAAGTTCTTAACTTTATGAACCATTGCTAAAAAAATAAGTTCTCTAAAACCCTCTCAAAACCTCATTAACTCAATTTCAGGAGATTTCGTTGAATTTAAAAACTCATTTATTAGAATTAAGGATGGTTTGAATTATTTTTGGATCCTTGTGGTCCCAAAAAATCTCTTTAAAAATTCATTTGGCACATGTGAATGAGAATCTAGTAGAAATGAGTATTTTTCATGGTTTCATGTCACAGTTAGGACTACAGGTGGGGTTCTTATTAATTTTGGATGTTTTTTCACCTCAGAGGTCTTAAAAAAATTTCTAGTAACATCAAATATCTTCTATCAACAATCCTAAAACTTGTTTATAATCTCATAGTACCAAAAGACCACATGAAATACTTTTGAAGCACCCTCCAAGTCAATTATGCATAGCATATTAAAGACCTACATACATGTTAAGGATTCAATAGAGAAAAGTAAATTGTTTATATTTAACAAATAGGATCCAATTCTCTAACATTAAAGCTCTATCACTTTGATCTCATCTCGTGCACCCTTTCAATGTTGACTTATCATGCATTGTCGATCTGTATAGATCAATCAGGTTTTTAACTAGCAACACTCACCATTCAATCAATCTGTATAAATACTTACTTGCCATTAAATCCTTATCCTATACCATTACTTATTTTTTAAACCTCAAAAACTTCTTACCATATTGATCAATATTCACTGTTAGATCATGATCTGTATGATCACCCACACATCATTGGATCTTCATTTGGACCTGATCTTTACATTTGCTAAAAAGTTGTCACATTGACCCATTTGACTCTACACACCATTGTATCTAGAAGTATGAACTATCACCTATCATTGGATCTCCACTAGGTCCAGATCTTTAACATTATACAAATTTAGTAAGTATGGGGACCAACTACAATATACTTGGAAAGCCTACTTTGGACCTTAATAACTTCTTTTGTGTTTAGACACATGATCTCAAATTTAGACCTCATGATCACCTTTCTAAGGAGATTTCATCCATATAATAAAATTATCTTGGAACCTTCACACATGTGAGATATAATTCCATTAAAATTCCTTCTCAAAATCTTCTATCACAAATCCAACTATGCTTGGAACTTGCCTATGAGGCCAACTTTGCTCTTACATAACTTTTGGCCTGCTTTGGTGTGTGATCTAAAATTTAGAAAAAATAACTTAGGATCAAAATTAAACAAACCCATATGATCACATTTCCCTTAGACATATACATGTGTGATATATTCCACAATCAAAATGCTTACTCATCTTTTCTTGCCACTTTACAAATTTAGTTTAGTATGACAAAACATTGAATTATGTTTGAGTAGCCAAATTTTCATCCTCATATCTTCAACTGTGCTTCATTTCATGACATGAGATCTGAGTCATAACAACTAGGGACTAATGTTATCACAACAATGTGACCAACTCCTCTTGACTCATTCACACATGGCAATGGTGATATCAACAAACTACCTACTCATATGTTTTTCCACTAAACCTAACATGTCTAAATGAAAATAATGGACTATAAATTAAATTATGCTTATGCACTTAAGCACTCAAATATTATAAAACATCTTATAAGACAACTTTTCACATGCTCAAATCACTATAATCATCTCGTAACATCTTTAACCATGTCAAAATATAAGATCAACCTAGCCAACTTCAAGCACACTAGGACAAGCATATTGCACACTTTTTCATTATCACATAGACTATCAATGCACTTCATACACTCACCATGACAGCTATATGACATCATCATGACATCATTGACAATACTTAAACAATATCCCCCTTTGTCATTGATGTCAACACCCATCATATATAACAATATACAACTCACCTCTCTCTTCAAGCACTCCCACAATAGGAACTTTCCCCCCCTTTAAAAAATGATAAAGTGGTTACAAACTGATCCCAAGGACTTAAAAATACTACCAATAGTATTATACCATATTATAAATATATTAAACACTCCTCCTTACTTTTATTTTGTATCTTCTTGCCTTGACAATTTCCTCTTGCTCCATATGAACACTATCTTCAATTAAGTATTGCAACCAATGAAGAAAAAACATACAAAAACTAGTGTAATCTAATGTAAATCACTAGGAAACATCTAAGAGTGACTCCCCCTAATATCTCTGAGGCATTGCACCTCCTAATTATTTTTAGATCTCCAAACATCATGAAAAACCACCACATATGCTAACTAACAATCTTTCTCAAGCTACCACAAAGACCAACAAAACTTCATGCCACTCACCAAATAGGAAACACACATTAAACTAACTTGAGAACTTACCTTGAAATAAACAAACTTTTATCTCTTGGA
The DNA here is from genome assembly GCA_037957365.1 of Torreya grandis. Classification (NCBI taxonomy): domain Eukaryota; kingdom Viridiplantae; phylum Streptophyta; class Pinopsida; order Cupressales; family Taxaceae; genus Torreya; species Torreya grandis. Next base: position 639,737 of record JARHVA010006485.1, on the reverse strand, counting down.
GAAATTGATCAAAAATCACTCTTCTTCAAACTAGGCCTATCTAACCTCCTTATATCCCTACCTGAAACTTATAGAGCCCACAATTTTTAGTAGACACATCTTCAAGACCTAAAAATTAATATATAGATCACTCTCATGTGACCCCCTAAAGTATACCAATTTTTAACAACTAGATCATCCTCTGTAATATTCTTCTTTCATAAACCAACTACCTAATTAAGCCTTCAACAAAACAAAAACTTGAATATATTAAGAAACACAAACCTTCAATTATTTGTGAAGCTTGATTTGAACACCCATTTGGCCCATTCAACATATTAAGAAGACTCAAACCTTAATTCACAAGGCAAACCACTTTTATAGCATATCCCAAAACCCTAAAATCTCAAAGCAAATAGAGTCAACAAACCTACTTCTTGTCAACACATATCTTTAAAACTTATTGAAAACTTGGAGACACCATCACACAGTTGTAGATTAAAAATTGAGCCTTCACACCTTCGGAAGCATAGACTTCTTATAACCCATTTTAGGCCTATTTGCCCTTAAGCTAAAAAATAAGAAAACTAAGATCACGTAAAAATATTCAATTTATCACATACATACCTTCAGACCTCAAAAATACCTAGAGAACATCGTAAAGAAATTCATAGACCATTTTGATCACCAAAAATTTCTTGACATTTGCATCAAAAATCATTATGCCATCTAGATATACCCATTCTGACCCTACATAAAAGCTCCTTCACAAACCTCTGAAGCAAGCTCATGAACTTATTTTTCTTCCTTAACCAAAGACCTTCTCTGATTGGCATTATCATCTTCAGCACAAAAATTTTATTCTCCACAAGAAAATATGTCTCCTAAGAAGCATAGATAGAGACACCCTCTACAACATAATGCTCTATCATGGTGTGAAACCAAGAGTTGCCCATAACTTCTCATATTCCTTCTCTTCCTTGGTCATCTAATACTTATATTTCTTCTTCTTCTTTATCTTAGGAGAAATAACTTCCTCATCCACTATAACATTCTTCTTTTCTTCTATGATTAGATCAACAATACATGGAGATAACATAGATTCATGACATACCTTTTCATCTAAAGAATCTTCCTTGTAGTTTGGAACCTAATCATTAAGCACAAATAAATGATATTATTTGCATGATATATACTCAATAATAGTAGAATGTTCACTTGGATCCATACATACCTTAGAACTAGCCTCAAATAGTATCATGGTCTTCTCCTTGAGCTTGATCTCTCCATTCTCAACATGAACAGACAATGAGACCTCTTAGTATTATTCAACTTCTAAAGCATTCTCCATCATAGTAAAAAAAATTACTTGGACCTACAATCTTATCATGACTCACACTTATCACCTTTGGCTTCCATGTTTTAACTTTCCCTCAACCTTGTACTTTAGGAGCCTAATTGAACTCATTTTGATTTGATGGCCTTTATTTATAGAATCTAGTAATGTGACCTCTTTTTTCACAATTATAATACACCATACTCCTTAATGGAAACATAGTTTTTCTTACCATGTTTGGACAAAAACTTGCCATATGTCCCTTGTCATGACAAACAAAACAACCTCCCCTTTTTGAAGAGGACTCACCTTGTCTAATCTTATGTGGACAATGGTTTTCAAAGTGTCCCACATCAGAAGAGTTGAAGCACTTAATTTTACTCACTCTTTTTGACTGATGACCCCCATCATAGTCCCATGCAAAATCATTTCTAATATGTCTCTTTCACTCTCTATCCCTATGACCAAATTGATTACCTGTGTAATAGTAACTATTGAATCTTCCATACGTCATGGAATTTGGTTTTCTAATCTAATTTGTCTTCAAATTATGATTATCCTTATTCATAGTAGTTTTCATCTTGTTTTGAGTTACATTCTTTTGTTATTCTTCATATCTAAGACCAATCATATCACTAACATGATTTTAACCACTCATAATATTGTCTAGATCACATGAGCTCTTTTTAAATCTCAAAAATGTATTTACTAGATGTCTTCTTTAACTCAGATTTCAAAGACTCATTTTCAAAAACATACTTTGAACATTCATATTATTTAGCTTTTAGGCTTGTAGAAAAGATTTTCAATTGAAAATTGAGATGCTTGATCATATCTTCATGTTGCTTGGTATATTCATTCAATATTGCTTCATACACACTAAATTTCTCCTTATAGTCCTTGAGTTGAGACTTCATATTCTTATTGATCTTCTTTTCAATCTTAGTTTGTCAAGAGCATTCATCAATATAGTCTCATAGTCCACCAAATCTTCATCATCATCTGAATTACTCCAAGTATACACCTTATGATGTGATAAAATTCCTTCCTCAACCATGAAAAAAGCTTCATCTTTAGTAGGACCATCATCTTCATGATCATATTCTGAGTCACTATCTTTACTCTCATCTGATGAGATGTAATCTTCTTTGGTGTAGAGACTCTTCTTATTATTTAAAGACTTCTTATTTTTATACGTTTTGATTCCTTTCTTCTTATATGTCTTCTTATCTTAAAGATGACCTTTACCAGGTTCTTCATCATCATTCTTCTCATGCTTATGAAGTCACTTCCAAAAAAAATTTCCTATCTCTCCATAATTGAAACATTTGAAGGGTATTTTACCCTTATACTTTCCTAACATAGTGTTCAATTTCCTAGTAATCAAAGCAATTAGTTCATCTACATCAATATCATATGTGTCATCCTCTTTGTATTTCTTACCTTGAAATTTCTTTTTAGGCTTTATCTTTGTCTTGAATGCAACTTCCTTCTTTGGAGGTATATCATCATTTACTCTCATCTCATATGTAGTAAGGGTGCCATGTAATTGATCCATCTTCAACTAAGTAAGATCATGACTTTCTTCTATAGTAAATACTTTTGGATCAAACTTAAGATATATATATATATATATATATATATATATATATATATTAATAAATATTGGACTATAGTATCATCTTTAAGATTCTCTCCAAGACCTCTGATGATATTCATAATCTCATCAACACTCTACAATAAGGATACCACAATATCTTCTTCCTTCATCTTGAGACTTTCAAATTATCTTCTATGAGTCTACAAATTAGAAATTTTGACCTTTGAATCTCATTAAAAAATGATCTAAATTTTATCCCATATCTTTTTACAATATTTACAATGAATTACCTTGGTGTATCCAGTCTCTAAAAGACCATAAGTGATAGAATTCATAGCCTTGGAATTGTTCTCAAATAACTTCTTGTCTGTAGCACTAGTGGGAGGAGTAATAGGAGTAACATAACCATCTAGAATACATTTTCATACATCAAACCCTAGGGACATAATGTATTTCCTCATTCTTGCAATCTAAAAATCATAATTAGATCCATTGAACATTGGTGATTTCTTAGTAGAGAAACCTCCTTGATGAATACCCATATTGTACCTTAGATCACCTTCAAAATGTTAAGCCTTTACCAAAGGACCTGTTCTAATACCAATTGTTAAATGTATAATTATTGAGAGGGGGGTGAATCAATGAGCCCAAATAATTTAAATTTAATTCTGATCTTTACAAACACTTAATTATTTACCATAATAATTTATGAAGCATACACATCATTAATAACAATAAGCAGGAGAGACAATGCAAAATCAATCACATAACACATACATACATGGAAAACCTTTTTGTAGAATAAAACCAATTATAACCTACAAATGGTCTACTATCTTATAATAATAATAATAATCAATTTAGACCATCTAAAAATGATCAAATAACTACAATCCCTATTTAGTGAGATTGCAATCCCACAAGGTGCTACCACACCTATCCAACTAAGCTGCAACAATAACCTGACCTTTTAGTAAGTTTCACCTTATAAGGAGGCTATAACCACTTTAGATGTTGAGATACCATAAAAACATTTATGAACACATCCACTTTTGTACTGATGTCTTCAACACATGATGATGGACCTCTCATTATCACTCTTCACCTTCACTCATACTCAAACAACATGAGCACAATTCTCCCAATATAATTATGACCAAAAAGTCATAAAAATAGTCTTAAATTTGATAAAATCATCAAATCATCCATAGGGAACTCTACCCCACCTTTAATCCACAATCCACACACACAAGTCTCTCTCAAATCTCTACCAAGTCTCTCACTTACAAAGTCTAGAAACCATCATCTTTGGTTCCATTATTTATAGATCAATCATGATAATCAACACCTTGGTTGTCAATTAGGAATGCCTTATCCCTTAAGTAATATTTCAAATGAAAACATATCTCAAAAAAATATTCATAGATTAGCCATAGCATTTATGGGTTACCCTTAAGTAGCTACACCTTTTAATAAGGCCCTTGTAGCTTTTATAGGTCTCATGTAAACCAATTCACTCCTTTAGAAATTCATCAAACAAAATAACAACACAAGACCACTTTTAAATACATGGGTCCACTCTTTATGTCCCCTTCATCATCCTCAAATGATTATAATCATCTTAGCTAAATTTTGTGTATGCTTAAACAACTCAAACATTGACCTGATATATAGAAATATCTTGAATGAATACATAGTCACCTTATTAAGAATTGCTCGTACTTAAGATAGATTGATCACACTTATAAAATCCACAAAAATAATTCCCATGGAGTCTACAACACTCCCCAATATATAAATCATTAAGACACATTGAAATAGTATCTATATAATCTCAATTACTCTTCTCAGGTCACTTGTAGAACAATCATGAACACATATTCAACTTTAAAAATCAATATCTTTGACTATACACACTTTCAAATCTTTAAATTAGGTTAATTAGATACACCATAGAGTCATCTTCATCTTTATTTTACAGCATGAGCAAATTTGTCTTCTATAAAAATATATGGATAAATTATTGAGCACAGGTTTCTCCCTTAGCAAATTCAAATATTCAAATGGCAATGGTCATAGTTAAACCTCAAACACAATGCTCATATCTCATGTCATCTTAGCTCATATTAAAACATGCACCATTGATCTTTTTTTATCTTTAACACATAGGCACTAGTGCTCAAACATTAAACCCTAGTCACTTTGACCTCATCTCATGTACCCTTATAATGTTGACTTATCATGTACCATCAATCTTTATGGATCAAGTAGGTCTTTAACTAGCAATACTCACCATTCAATTAATCTGTACAAATTTTCCACTCACTATTAGATCTTTATCTTATACCTTTTCTTAGTCATTAAACTTTGAACACTTATTACCATCCCAATCAATATGCATCATTAGATCATGATTTGTATGATCACCCATGCACCGTTGGATCTTCATTTGGACCTGATATTTAACTTTGATATATAGTTGTCATATTAGCCTATTTAAATCTACACTTACCATTAGATCTGGGAAGTATGAAATCTCACTTACCTTAATATATCCACTAGGTATAAATCTTTAACATTATGTAAATTGAATAAGTATGGGGACTAACTACAATATGCCTAGAAAGCCTACTATGGACCTCAATAACTTCTTCTATGCTTAGATGCATGATCTCAAATTTGGACCTCATGATCAACTTTCAAAGGAGAATACATCCATATAACAAAATTTTCCTATAACCTTTGAATGTATGAGATATAATTCCATTAAAATGCCTTCTCAAAATCTTCTGTCACAATCAACTATGCGTAGAACTTACCTGTGAGGCCAAATTTTCTCTTATATAACTTTTGACATGCTTTGGTATATGATCTAAAATTTAGTGCAATTAAACTAAGCTCAAAAATTAACAAAACTATATGATCACCTTTTCCTAAAACATTCACATGTGCAAGATATGCAACCATTAATATGTTTACTTATCTCTTCTTTCCATATTGCAAATTTGGTTAATTATGGGAAAACATTGAATTTTGTCTGAGTAGCCAACATTGCATTCTTATATATTTGACCGCACTTCATAACAAGATATTATATTTAGAATATAAAAACTAGGTACTACTGTGATCAAAACCATATGAGTAACTCCCCTTGATTTATTCACATGTGGCAATGGTGATGTCAACAAACTTCCTACTCAAATTTTCTACCACTAGACCTAACATATCTAGATGAAAAATATGGACTATTAGATGAAGTCTACTTATGCCCATAAGCACTCAAAGCATATAAAATCTCTTATAATAATCTTTGCACATGCTCAAATCACCATAATCATCCTTTGACCTTCTCTAATCATGTCAAAATAGAAGATCAACTAAGCCAGCTTCAAACACACTTAAATAATCATATTTCACACTTTATCATTGTCACATAGACTATTAAGGCACTTCATCCACTCACCAAGACACCTCCATGACACCACCATGACATCATTGACAATACTCCAACATATAGATCATATTTTTCAACAATTTTTAGGATCTAAAATGATGTCGTTATTAGATGGATTTTTTAGTTATAATCAAATTTTTGTAAATCTGAAGACAAACATAAAACAACTTTTTCTTCTCATAGAGGAACTTTTTCTTATAATAGAATTCCATTTAGATTAATTAAGTTAGGAGCTACTTTTCAAAGAGTTATACATGTTGCATTTGATGACTTAATTGCAATTGTTATTCAGGTCTATCTTGATGATCTCACTATTCATTCAAAAAGACATAAAAATCAGTTAGATCATCTTCATGAAGTTTTCACAAGACGTAGAAATTATGGTTTTTTTTTACATCCAAAAAAATCAATTTTTGGTTTTATTGACGATAAATTATTAGGGCACATCATTTCTAAAGATGGTATTTTCATAGATCCTGAATGTATTAAATCCATTAAGGAGTTACCTCCTCCTAAAGATCATTCTAGTTTATGATATTTCTTTGATAAAATTAATTTTTTTAGGAAATTTATATCATATTTTATTGATAAATCTAATCCTTTACAATTATTACATAATAAATATAAATCTTATACTTGAGATGAAGGTGTTGATTTAACATTTAATAACATTAAATATGCCATTACAAGTGATCTAATACTTTCTAAATAAGATTTGAATAAATCATTCCTTATTTATGTTAATGCCATTAAAAAAGTAATTGGAGATTTTATTACATAAGAATTTGAAAATAATGTCAAAAAACCAATTGGTTATATGAGTCAAGTATTAAAATATGTTGAAACTAGGTACCCTCTTATTGAGAAATTTGTTTTCTCATTAGTTTCCTCTTGAATCAAATTTCATTATTTATTGATGGGAAAAGAAGTTATAGTGAAATCTAGCATACCTATTTTATCTTATCTTTTGAAACAATCAATCATTCAAGGAAGGCTTGCAAAAAGGATATTAGGAATTCAAGAATTTTATCTCGAATTGGAAAGTTTAAATATAATTAAAGGTAATGACATGAAAAAAAATTAGCTAAAAATGCTTCTTCAAGTATTAATGATGTGGTCTTGTTAGTTGATGATAATTTGAATGCAAAGCCTCACTTAAACACCATGAAGATATCTAATTTTTCTAAAAAAATTAAATTTGGTTTTGAAATAAATGAATGGGATTGTATGTTTTTTAAAGATTATTGGTATCATGATTTAGTCTTCTATTTTCAAAATCAATATTCTCCTGATAATCTTGATAAGAAACAAAGACATTTTTTATGCTTAAGAGCTTTAAATTTTTATTTATTATAATTTTTTTTTTGTTTTATCGAAATAGAAATGGTGTTTTATTAAGGTTCCTTACACATGGTCAAACCCAAAATAATCTTAGAGGTTATCATGAAGGAAATTGTGGTGGAGATTATGCTATAAAAACCACTACTTATGAGATTTTATGAGTAGGTTATTATTAGCCTACATTATTTCAAGATGCTTATAAGTTAGTTTGTTCTTGTATGCCATGCCAATTATTTGTTGATAGAGATAAGTTACCTACAATGCCTTTAAATCTTATGATATTTAAAAAATCATTCACAAAATGGGGTATTGATTTTACTTCAAATAAACACCCTCCTTCATCACATGGTCATAGATATATCGTAACAGTAATGGATTGTTTCACTAAATGGCTTGAGGCCAAAGGCCTTAAAAGTTTTGTAACAAGAGAAGTAATTTCATTTCTAGAAAATCATATCTTTTCCAGATTTGGAGTTTTTTTATGAAATCATATTTGATAATGGTCCTTAGTTTATTTCAAATGAATTTATAATTTTTTTAGAAAAATATTCTATCATATCTAGTCATTCATCTAAATATTACCCTTAGGGTAATGGTCAAGTTGAGTCAACAAATAAAAATCTGAGTTCAATCATGAAAAAGTTAGTTTTTGAAAATAAACGAGATTGGCATCATACATTTTTTGAAGCCTTATGGATTGATAGAACTATTCTCAAGGTGGCAACTAGTTATTCACCCTTCATGTTGGCATATAGATTTGAAGCCACTCTACCAATAAAATTTTAGATTTCCTTAGCAAGAACTTCTTTATAATATATTTTTGAAAATACTAATTTGATTGAGAAAACATTACATGATTTAATAGCTCTTGATGAATCAAAAGCAATAGAATTACAAAATTTAGAAAGAGTTAAACAAAAACTAAACAATTTTTTTGATAAGAAAATTTATATTAAAATTTGAGAATTTGTAGTGATTAGAATTAGCATCACTTAATGACATTTTTGCAATCAGGTTCATTTTGTTGTCAATGTTTGAAGACACCACTTAGGCTCATAATCAGGACAAATATGATGCCTTGAAGATTTGATATAATTGAATAGCATAAATATCCAAAAAACCATAAATGATCATCCTAAACTTGACTGACTCTTTTTTTAATGATTGACATCCATGAGTGTTTAATTAATAATCTATTATCCCTATTTAAGCAATTATAATTTTTAATAATTTTGATGGATTTTTTGATTTGTCTTTTGGATTAGTTATCAATTTTAACCAATTTTTTTGTCTCATGTCTCAAAAATATTGATTGGATGCTCAGTATTCACATAAGGTTCTACCAAATCCAATTTTTGAGTTCTACTATATCGTAGGCAATGAACCCAATCACAAAATCTCCATTAAGTGATGCTAAATAATAAGAAAACATATAATATTTTTTTTATAATGAGTGATTTATTTTTACACTGGGATAAATTTCATGAAGATCCTAGTAAGCATCATAAATTTGATTCATTATGGATTGGTCCTTATCGTATTACAACTGTACTTGGAAATAATACTTTTCACTTGAAATATCTTGATGGAAATTGGTTACATTATTCAATTAATGGCCATCATTTAAATTTGTTTCACAATTAATTTATTTTTAGATTAATTTCTTTCTTTTTGGTTTGTTGCTTCTTTTATTTTCTATTGTTTCTTTGTTTATTTTTTTCTTATTATTGTTTGCCTTTTACACTTAAAAGATCAACAAATGTCTCAAGTCGATGAAGTCTAATGTTATGGATGAAGAGTATAAAGATGATGAAATATAACTATAAATTTTAGTTATTTTGAGATATTATTCTTTATAAATTTAGTTTTTTTATACATGAACAATATATATTGAGTTATAACTAGTTATTAAAGTACTAATTTAGTTTTAGAAATTGTATTAGAGGATTTTGCATTTATTTATGTATCCAGCCCAAAATTCCTTGTTATATTATTCTTTTTCTTCATGCCATGCTATCTGAACATCCCATCTCTTATTGAAAATCATTATAAATGGGTTGTCACATAGCTGCTTGAAAAATGATTTAACTGAATCATATTTTCAAGATTATTTTTCTTACAATAGGTAATTTGATTGCTACTCAATTTCATATTTAAAATTGACTAGCAAGGTCATTAGTGTTATGGTTATTTTTCATACCCCTATAATTTTTTTAAAATTTATAATCCTAACTACCATAGTGATGACCTAGTCATAAAATGTAAAACTACAGTTAGGAACCTAAGTCAATTAGTAGTATTATGAACATACATGTTCTCAATTAAATTATCTAACAATGATTTGTTTATAAATTCATATTTATATTACATTAGTTTTGAAAAAAATTAATTGTTGAAAGAGTAAAATTAGCATATATATATATCATTACCAAATATTTGTTCTCAATCATGAGATTTCAATTAACAAAGTTGATCAAATTTCTTTCGATAGAAGAGATTAATATAGTGTTTTTAGTTTTAAAATGATAATTCTCACTATTATTTTATCATAAATTAAGGCATTATTTGAATTTGACATTATGCTTTTTAGTTAGTTAAAAATTCAATTACAAGTATGAATGAGTTGTGCCATAAATGAAATTTGGTTAAATTTAAACATAAACTATTATATTAAAGGATTATCAAATAATCCTAAGTGGTCCTAGGTTCTAATCTAATAACATTATCTTATGTTAAGTGTTCAATTGCAATGTTGTGGACCTAACATGAAATGAACATGAGGTGGTTTTTATTTCATGAACTATTGGAAATTAAACTACGTTTGATATTAGTAAATTACAAGGCTCATATTATTAAATGTTAGATGGGGTAAGTTGACAAGTTGGCATCTCAATTGGCAAGTTAGTTTAAATGTTAATCATGATAAGGATGTTTTGAGATTTGAAAACAATCAAAAGGTGGTCTAAAGAATTAAATGCAAATTGTACATGCCTTGAATTACATAGATTAGTTAGAATTTTAGTAAAAAAATTGGTCATAACTAAATTTAAAATCATGCTAAACAAATTAGCATTCAGTTAAATGGTATACCTCAAATTAAGAAACCAATTAGATGAAAGCGCATAGACATAAGTGGTTAAGGTGAAGGTTATGGATACAAATAGTTTTGTTTTCTTTTTTGGTAGTCATTTTGAGCAAAACACACAACAAAAGCCATACTTTACCTGGATAAATTTGGGAAGTTATAAACATGGTATTAATAGGTATGCCATTGTTGGAAGAGTGAATAGTTATTAAAGAGATAATTGTAGTTTATCACTACAAATGGTTTGCATGGAAAGAAATTGTGGTTTAGAGTTTACATGATATTTTTGTATAAATTTTTATAAGATAAATAATCTATTTTAGTTTTGTTGTATGCATGAATTTTGGGTTAGTTGGTAATAGAGTCAGTTACAAGGATTTCTTAATATCAATTTTTGAAAACCAATTAAATTTTTAGGTTTTATTATATTTTTTAGTATGAGATTTTGATGACTGAAAGTGTTTTCATTATCATTTATAAATCTTTTATTCACTGGTTTGAAGTTAAATCTAGTGAATAATAAGGATTATCATTTGAAATATGCAGCACTGAGAATATTTCAACTGTATTCTAATAGATGATTATGGAGATTATGTTTGAAATATGCTGAACTGTAATCTAAGAGATGATTATGAAGATTATCTTTGAAATATGCAATATTATGGCTTTTTGATTTTTAGTTTGTTAATAGTTTGTTCTAGTGGTGATTTTTGTCATATCAATTTGGATTTCAAAGCTATAGTTTCTAAATGAATGAATTTTGGTATAAGAATGAGATCAAAATGGTTATTTTCATGGAAATCTTGATGATTCAAAAATGGTTTTATTATGAAATTATGGGTATAGTGTTACGAAATTATTTTGTTAAAGATGTTTTATATATAGAATTTATTTGCATGCAATATATGATTTTTTAAAATTTAGAGGTTTCTTTCAAATATATTAAAATACATTTTATAGGTTTTATTTTCAAATTCATGAAATTAAGAGTAGTAAGGAAATGGTTAATAGTTTTGGAAATCTATGAAAAAATTATTTATTCCAAGTTTTAGAATGATGATTGGAACAAGATATGACCATGTTAAAAGGTTTACAACACTATGAATGGAACTTCTCTTAAAATTGTTCTTTTAGTAGTTATAAATTTGTTGTTAGTTTTATGGAAACTATGTGTATTTTATAATTTGTTAATAATATATATATTGTATATATTGAGATTGCATTTGTGCAGTGAGAACAAAATAAAATAAAGTATGGTATAATATTTGAAATAAAATTATGAAGAATATAATTTTATGAAATTATTATAATTTCAAGTTTTGATGATACATAACACAGTGAAAATTGAAAATCATATAAATGAGTTCATTTTTAGATAGTTGAATCCTTGATTTGTTCATTTTGTTGATATAGTTAGAAGTTATCATAAAGAGGCTAAAAGCTGAAATATAGAAGTAGAGTTGTTATTATTGATTCTATAGTTGATATATTAATTTTTGAGTTTAGTCAAATGATGATGATAAGATTTTGAATATATTTTCAATTATATATAGAATGTCAAGTTGGGATCAACCAGATTCAAATAAGAATAATGATAATAATAGTTAAGAACTGAATCATAACTATGGCGGCATGAATCAAAAAGCACTTAATAGGCAAATTACTAGAGGAGGTTTTAGGGTTAGATGGTTTAGTCATAGATATGCAAGTAGAGGAGCCCGAATGTCCATTCATTTTGATTTTCTTGAGCCAACATTTTGGAATATGTTAAATATCTTGTCATTTAATCCTACTAATCATAGGGGTAATAGGGGTTTTCTTGGTCACAGATTCAGATTTAGATCCCATTCTCATAGTAGCTCTTCTCATTAGTTGTATATTAATATTAATCATTTGCCTATTCAATCACCTAGTCAGAAAGGAATTAATTTTGTTAATGAACCACCAAAACAAGTCAATGAGCCAATCTATACAAAAAAATTATAAAACTTACATTGCCATCCTATTTTAGAGAGCCTATACCACCTCAAAGGATGCCTATTTTAGAGTGTAAGAAACTCAATTTATAAAAATCTCTTGATATCATACATCCATCCACTTCAATAAAATATGTAAATAGTCAAGCTGAATCTAAAACTCCAATAGAAACTAGATTAGTGAAATGAATAAAATTGGATATAGATGATGGTGAGAGTGATTTTGGTATAAAACTAGTTCAATTTCCTACAATTTAGATGGAATATAATGAATGTTTGAATGAAATGGGAGAAATAATGATAGAATTTCTATCTAATTATGATAACATTTGATTATCAGAAAGATAAATTTTAGAATTGAACTTTAATTAGTTAAGACTTTGTACATTTCAAATTTTTGATACTCTAGTGATGATATTTTTTGAGTGCAAATAGACTTTAATTTTGATGTGTGTGTGTGTGTGTGTGTGTGTGTGTGTGTGTGTGTGTGTGTGTGTGTGTGTGTGTGTGCGCGTGTGTGCGCGCACCTAAATAGTTTGGATTATATGTGAAATGGAATTAATGTAGATAAAAATTTCATTTTACTATGAATTATCTTATTATTTATTGAAATAATATTATTTTTATTATTATTTATTGACTAGAAGGTTCCCTCCTGTTAGGAAATCCCTGGTCTAATTTCAAATAATTGATCTCCTAAGAATTTAAAAGTCTTAAATAAATCTCAATTTATAACTGCTAATATTAATTGATTTTTAAAAGTCAATTATTTAAAGTTAACAAGTAACTAACTAAAGCTAGTTACAATTTATTTTTCAACCAACTTAGAAGTATTAAAGGAGATCAAGGATTCATTTAAAAGGGAGGAACAACATATTTATTGAAGACTATCACATTTTAAATTCAATCACTTATCTCTCTCTTCTATGCAATTTATATGAGATAGCATGAATTTTACAGATAGACCAATGATACTTTCTATAGCGGTTGAATATATTTCTTAGGAAACATAGGTATATCTAGTTTTATATTATCATTTATAACATATTATCTAAAGTTGTCAAGTTTAAAATATTTTAATGATTATTTCTTATAGTATTATGTGTAGAATCCAAATATTCAACCCAAATAATGATAAAAACTTCACTGTTCGCAACATATTGTTAATTTAATTTATTATAAAATTTATCTTTTAAAGATATTTTGTAAGAAAGATGTTTATTTCTCAAATAAAATGATATATTTTGCTAAGATGACTCTCTTTCATTGAGACTCGTATATATATTTTATATTGTATTTTATTTGTTTTGACTTCTAATTTAGTTTAAATCTAATTTTAGTTTAGTTTCTAGTTTATCTAATTTCTTTTCTATTTAGTGTGGTTTTAATATAATTAATTGTATTAATTTTTTTTTGTTTCAAATTTGTTTTATTATATTAAGTATTAGATTAGTTTAGTTTTAGTTCTAGAATAGTTTGGATTAGAATTTTTAGTTTTCTTAATTAGTTTGTTATTTAATTGCTTAGTTGGTAGATGTTATTGTTTGTATTTTTTTCCTTTAATTTTTGAGATATGTTTATGTTACTTGATTATTGAAGATATGCCTATAAACTGATTTATTTCTTATCTTCATTTTATCTTTGTGTTTGTTTATTATCTTTATATTTACTTGGAAGTTATAATAATAAAGCAAGATATTATTCTTAGAACAAATTATATTATTGAATCAAATTTATTTGTTTCAAGAGATTGTCTTGTTCATAATCTCTCTCTATCAGATAGGATTGATCACATGTTTATATCTAAATTGATTCATTATTTGATAGTATATTTCTTAATTATAATGGAATATGTTATATCTAACATCCTATTTTTTATTTTCTAAAACATGTTTAAAAATCTCTCATATTTTTAGGATCATATTCAAACCTTTAGAACCTTACCATTAGACTGGTATGATTCTAAATTAACCTTCACAATAAGTGAAAGGGTTGATTAGTTGATGAAATATTTATGATCATCAACAATTTATTATGTATCAATGAATTGGGTTACCCCATGTGATCGATGACAGGTTACCTCAAGTGACAATATGGAAACAAAACCATGTACCTTGGGTTGTGCCCCATTCACTAAAATTATAGACCATCACATGAGGGGAGGTCATATGGTATCCCTATAGGCACATTACTACTGTATGACTTAGTTTGTCAATTGTGCAAATAAGGTTGGCATAGGTATGGATCATGGGACACTATACCACATGGGTAGAGCTACATATGATGGCATGCTTGTTAGGGTAAGTCAGAATCTCACACCCATCAACCCCTCTAGTAGTGATTGATTATTGGGCATAACATACTATAAATCCAAGGGAGAGAGGATGAGCAGGAGGAGTATCAATCAAGATACCCATGATTAGGCCATGATGTGTTAGACCATGGACTGGTTGAGCATGATAACAGGCAACTAGGGCAAGAGATGACATGGATGTGGATGTAGGTACATAATAAGCACCATAACAAGAATTATAGTAGGTACCACCATAGTATTTAGCAATGACAACCTTAGCCATACCTTAGATAGAGGTAATACTAGTGAGAGTAGGTAAAAGTGAGGGTAATAGTGCAAGATGATCCAATAGTCATTCTAAGACATAACTAGTCTATAGATACACCTCTTAGGAGAGGGTCACAACATGCACAAGTGGTGACTCTTGACTTTGAGTGGTGAAAATGTTATCCATATAGGAGGAATTCAAGGGATTAGTAAATAGAGAGACCATGCTTAGTGAGTGAGTGGATAGGGAGATGGTGGTTGGTGATATCAGTATTAGTGATGAATGTTGTAATTTTGATTTAAGCTTTAATATATAATACTAGATATATGTGGTTATAGTAGAGAGATATATTTTGAGATATATACATGATCTAATATTTATCTAGTTTTAGTTTTGTAGATCTAGTGATAAAGGAGGTCAGATGGGGAACCTTGATTATGGTCACTCATCATGACATTTTGAATAGAGTGATGGCACCATATGACCCCACCATACTGGATGATCATGTTGTACCATCTACCCCAACCCAAGCAAGCTAGTTTTTATTGGTGGGAGAGGTTGTAAGGTAGTTGCAAACATGCAGAGATGGATTTTAACCATTGACATGGGTAGGAGAGGTAGATTTATAGGCTTGGGAGGCCTTGGCTTAAGAGATAACAACACTTATGGCTACCACAATCTAATTTGGACAAATGCAAGCCCAAAATTTCCAACTTATAAGGACAAGTAGTAGGTTTGAGGTCATAGACTACCTCATTACAATGTACTATTTAGAGAGGATAGTCCCAAGCATATATGGGCAGTGTGGCTAGGCCATAGGATAGGCATGATGGAGACCTACCTTAGAGATAGATATATTTTGTATTATATAAAACACATGATATATATAGATATTGATTTTGACAATTAGATTTGAGATAATGAGTTGTATTTGGTTGTGGATGTTGATGCATGGATATAATTATTTCGAGCACATGTATTTAGATTTTTTTGTATATGCTATGGGAAATATATGTGGAGTTTTTTCTATTCTAGAATTATGTGATACACATGCATGGTAAAAAATCAAAAGGTAAAGAGGACTTGGAAAAGTATAAAAAATAAAAAATAAAAGAAATGTGTAATAACAAAAGATGATTAAATATAATAAACCAAAGATGGTAAAAAGGATAACTAATTTTTTTTAAACCACGAAAAAGATTTTCACTAAATTAAAATAATTAAAATTATGTAATATCATGTTGGGAAGTATGAAAATAATGTAAAAAAATGAAAGACATAAGAAAACCAAAAGGTATAACAAAAAAATAATAATTCAAATAATCATACTAAATCATGTTAGGACGTATAAAAAATAAACAAAATTGGAAAAATGAACTTAAATTGATCACACTAATTCAAGCTAGGAAGTATGAAGAATTTAAGAAAAATGGTTGTAATCTTACATGCCATCAGAAAATAAGAAGATAAAAGTGAAATATGAATGAATTAAGCATAAAACATACTATATTAAGATGGGAAACATGTTAATGATGTGTAACTCATAATCAATCACTACTTATATAAAATTTAACACATGTAATTTCATTGTCACTTGGGTATTGAAATTTTTTGTTAAGAAGGCCTAATCATATCCATGGTCTTACAATGTAAATTATAAAGGAACATCAATGATGTGGAAAAAACTAGGAAAATATGTTAAAATAAAATGTTTAGAATGATATTTTGGTAATTTATGAGGAAGGCCTCATCCTTTCCATGGTCTTACACTGCAACTCACAAATGGAATCTCTAGGGGGTGATCAATGAACAAAACAATATTTCTCAAGAGGAAATATTAGGATTATTGTAAATTATAGAGGGAATGTATAAATAATAATGTAGGAATCTATGAGAAGACCTTAGGAAACATGAGGCATACTAAGGATATAGAAAAGATACTAAGCGACTAGTGACCATCAATATACAAAGGATGCCCTGTTCACAATAAACACAAAGTTGTATATGAAAATAAGTAAAGTAATAAGATAAAATTATGTTTTTTTTTTAAACAAAGAAAGTAAAATGGACCTACCTTTCCACAATGTGTTTCCCATTCTTCGGACTTTTTATAGAGTCATCGGTCTACTGTGAATATTGGGTACTTGTGTGAGAAAGTAGGTAACATTAAAAGAGTTTTTATTGTCCTTTTCTAATATATTGGCCTCATACACCCCAATAGACCTAGACTCTATCATGAGTCCAATTGTGGAGTTTGAGCTTCAATTAGAAAAAGGAGATATGTTTTTAATCATGTATTTTAGTGTGATCTAACTTTTGAAATATTGAATGTTGTCTTTTATATAATTTCCTTTTGTTTTTGATAAGGCAAGGTGGCAAACCAAGGGCCGAACCCTTCACAGAGCAAAAAAGAGAAGAAGGCAATCAAACAAAATATGCCTTTAGAGAGACGATGGCACTAGCTGAGAAATAACAGACATAGAAACAAAACATAAGAAATGGATAGACCAGAGTCAGAGAGGACTCTCCTTACATAACCATTGATTTGAGAAGATCATTAAGTTTCTCAATATTCCCCATGTTGTTAGCATGCCCAATATTACCCACCTCTTTCATCATAGACATGTTCAGGAGAATTATATTCCAGAGTCCCTTGGTGAAATTATGCTCTAACCTCTGAATATGATCCTTCAGGGCCCCAATTTTAGATTTCCAATCAACCTCATTCTCTATTTCCTCACCAGCTTCCTCGACATACATTTTCCCCTTATTATTAGTAGTTTCCATAGTGTCAGCACCATGCTCCTCAATAACCTCAAAATCCCTAGTCTCCTGCTTCCCTCTAGTGTCCTCAAAAATTTCTTAGATTTCTAGCTCCTTAGACTCTTCCTCCTATGTTGCTTCCTTTGAAGCACTTTCCTAGTAATCAATCAGTCTGGCCTTCAGGGTGGGTTTACTAGCAATCTGCCTTAACCTTTGAACTCTAAAGAAGAAGCCTTCCTTATTAATTTTGGAAGACTTATAAGATTTACCACCTTGGCCCCCTATGGCCCTACCCAAATTTTTGTGGGTCCCCTCCATGGTCTCTCTAATATTCTGTTCCTCCTCATCAACCTTTCTCTTCTTACCCTTCTTTCTCGCAAAGGAGCTAGGGGTGTCGACAGGGGTCTCTTTTGGGGTGGAGAAAGAAACATATTTTGTTTTGGTAGGAGTAGGGGAAGAATATGACTCATCAATAGCATCGCCAGACACTGAATTAGAAGGAATGTCTCCACTATCAATTCTGATAGTCTTGGATGGCTTTAGGGCATGGTGAAAGTTGTATAAGTAGAAAATTAGGCCTAGTGTAGGGGAATAGGGTTCATATCTATCTTCTTAGCCATTTTAGCTCTCACCCTAAGGACAAAGTGTTCTAAAGAGGAGAGCAGGTAAAAAGGGAAACTAATAATAACATTACACCTGAAGTGATTTAACAAAGGGAGGTGGTAATTGTAGAACCTGGTAAATCAACCATCGAGCATGAAGTACTTCATGAGAATGAAGCACACTCTGTCCCATGGCTCCAGAAGTTTAGTGCGCTCAAATCCTCCTTGATATGGGATGAGTTCTTCTCCCTTACCTAGAAACAGTTTGTGGCTTATAAGATCCATAATTTTTGTTTTCCTTTGAAGTTTTATTCCCTGTATGGTCATTCTCATGGCCATATCAATCACCTTTTTGGAGATTTCAAAATTGATTACGCCCACCGTGACCCACTTATTTAACCAAGATCTTACAAAATGCTCAGACAAGTTTTCATCAAGCCCGTTAAGCCTTTTTAGATATGGGTTGATTCCCCCTTCTTTATAATAATGCCAAACCAGTGGATTATCTTTGAATTCATAGTAGGAGATTGGTTCTGTTCAAATACGGTCTCCTCCCATTTTGTATTTATAGACCCAAATCATGGATTTCCTTTCGTTAAAATGATTTGGATTTTAATTTTTTATGGCTTTTAAGATTCCTCCTCCATACAAAATTGGAAAAATAACATGAGAGACAAAGTCATACACATGAATGAGCTTTAGAATTTGGCTAAAGGAAGCTAAGTATCCAAAGACATGACTAACTAAAACACTTAGGTTTAATTATGAACCAATATCTTATCTCAAGTTTCAACCATGTATATGCTTAGATTTATAAAGGAAATGTAAGGGGAATAAAGGGAGATTCAAGATGGATCAATGAAATAGGATTATAATGAGATGATTTTTTTTCTAACTAATCACATGGTAAATAAGGATTACTAAGGGGAGTAAGGTTTGTATAACCAAGTCACAATAATGATTATCCATGTTATATAGATAAGGTAAAAAAAATCATGATAAAATAACAAGACATCCATGGAAATAAATGAATTCATAAAGATAATCATGTAATCATGAAAATGATCCTTAAGAGATCATAAGGAAAGAAAAATGACACCATAGATAAAATATAATATGAAATATAAAGAGCCATATAAGATAGATAAATGAAGCAAAATTTGACACATAGTCAAATGATATAAAGTAGATATATATAAATAAAAAAGAGCATATGTCCAACCTAAAAGTAAGAAGAAAGTGAAGGAACACCATGTTGTGTTCATAAATATTGGTAAATTTATCCACAAACATTGTCTATAACATTTGATAGATCTCTATTAATATAGACCCTAAATATAAAAAGGGTCTAATCAATCTTTAATGAAATCTAGGAAAATAACTCAAATCAAATATCCTTAACATAAAATTTACATATGACTGAAGGATTATGTCCCTAAGGGCCATCATGCATAGGATACTCAGGAGAAGGAATAGGATTGGAATCTGTGGGACATGAAGGAGTCACTAGTAGAGAAGGGACCATAGGTGAAGGAAACATAGGTGGAGATGGTACCATAGGTGGAAGAACCATGGGGGAAGAAGGGAGATCCTTATTGCATGGATGACTTGTGGGAAGAGAAATAAAATGCATAGGAATGGTCATAAGTTGATCTTGAAGATGTTGTTGGAGGATGCAGTAATGATCAATGTGATGGGTATTACATTGCTACCACAGATAATATACCTCTCCATATTTGAGAATATACTCAAGTAATAAATTTATAGGAGATATAGAATTATTTGTAAGTTGAATAAGATTAGGATGCAAGGTATCAATATATTTTTGAAGCTTTCAACAATGGATGAAGGAATGCTTATCTATGTTGTGGAAGAAACATATATAATTTTTAGTAGACTCTGTGGGTGTACTAATAGAAGGAGTGGAAGAAGAAGTCAAGGAAGGTTAGTATAATTTACAATCTCTAGTCCAATGATTGGAAACTCTATGAATGTCACAATATGGTTGATCATCCCATTGGGTAGGTAGAGGAGTAGGTTTTGGTAAAAGAAGCTAGCCATTGCCAAGGGGAGGTGGGGTTGCTAGAGAAATAGAATAATAAGAAGGAAGAGACTCAACTAAAGGTATAGAGGGAATAAGATCTGGACTAGGCTCAGTTAAAGGAGTACAAGGATGCACAAAGGCCTTAAGGATAATAGAAATCACCTTAGGGGGAAGCAGGCTATAAGGATCTTAGTATCTAGCAAAGTGATAGGGAATAGTCATACCATGATCTATAAGCATGCCCTTAAGAGGTTCTTTAGAAACTAGAGGTGTGTCATGTGAATTTATGATCTCTACCCTATGAACAAGAGGAATAATACTAAAATTAGGAACTATATAAGATGAAATATGATGAGATACATAGAAATAATAAAACAAAGAAAAATAATAACGAAGGATCTTAACATCTCTAGCTTGAATAAGACATCCTAGAAATGGGTAATGTAAAGTATAACCATCATCATAGTCTGGTGTATGAAGATAAATTATGAATTAGGGATGACCTTCTCATTAGATGTGGTGTGATGAATAGAGTGCCATGTTTTAGTTAATAATGTGGGTATATCATCACTAGGTGGTTGACTAGAATGTGGATTTAAATTTGGTAGAAGTTAGGGAATGAGATGAGGAGAGAGATTAGAAGTTTTATCTTGAGATTTATCTCATATTTCTCATTTCCATTATAATATAAGAGTTTGGGTGGTATATTCTTAATGAGTTTAGGGTGACCATGATAACCTCATGTAGAGTTAATATATAAATTAAAATGTTGAGATTCTTAGAATGGAACACTTAGCAAGGGTTCAAGGGTTGGAATTTTTAATACACCATGGTCTTGGATTTTTTCAAAAATTTAAGGGTTATTACCACCTTGAATGATATAGATAGCACCAATATGAGGAAACTTGATACATTGGTAGGCAAAAGAAGTGATATCGCTCATGCGATGAATCCATTGCCTATCAAGCAAGATGTTGTAAGAGAGGGTAAAATTGAAGATCATACATTTCAATAAAATAGTGATAGAGAGGATGGTAATAGGGAGCCACACACAACCTAAAGGATGCATTTTATTTTGATCATAACCTTAACACGTGTTACATGTGGACTTAATATTACACTTGGAGTATCCAAGGGTTTTAATGAAGTCAAAAGAGGTAACACAAATACCTGAACCCTAGCCAATAAAAACATGCTTGACTTGGATGTCACTTATTTGAATGCTTATAAAGAGGGGAGGATCATCCACACAAATTAAAATATCATTTGGGATCATATAATCAATAAGAAATTTGAAAGAGAGAGAAGTGTCCCATTGTTTCATCAATGTGTATAGACATCCCTTCATATTATTATAATATGATATCTTATAACCTAGATAAGTTATCTTCATGTCCTGCTAGGGGAGGATAAGGGATTTTCATTTTGAATATGGTGGTTAAGATGATGTGAATAAGTTTGTCTGCATTCAAGAAAGGCAATCTAAGATGGGATATTTGAAAACTCTATAGGGTCCCATTCATCATAACACATGAGTGCATTTTTGGATAGAGGTGCATAATGTTGGAAGAGCTCATTAGAAGGAGGACTAGAATTACATGAAAATTTATGTTGATAGGATGTGGAAGTTTTAATTGGGGGACAAATTGGTTGACTATCATGAGAGGATTGGGTAATTCATTTAGCTTTATCTTGTGATAGATTTGAAGAAGTGGTATTATAAGGTTGAATATTATTGGTGATGGGTAAAGAGGTAGGATAAATTATATAAATGGTATGAGAGGTGTTATCTAATGGAGGTGTTGGAATTTATTAATCAAAAGAGATAAGGTCCTCTTGCCCAAACTCTGTTAGATGAGTTGGGGAACAATCTTAGATAACATAGAAAGTATGAGATAATTGGTGTGTCTGCGTAGGATGAAAATCAATGAAACAAAATACCCTTCACATATTAGTTATTTTGACCACATTATTTTTATGTTTTGGGTCTATAAGAATTTTAATTTTATTTGTGGAAGGAGTAGGCTTGTCGTTATTGTCTTGATGGTTTAGAAGAGGATATTTATAAATGGTTAGATGATCATTAGCCTAGTTCAAAGATTAATTTTTATTGTGTGTTTCATGAGCTTGGAAGGCAATGTCATAATCTTGTTGACATTTTTGACTGAGGGAATTGTGATCAAAATTTGGACCAAGGAATAAATCCATAGCTAAGTTATGTAATTGCCTACAAGTCTCATGAGAGTGACCCTAAGTAGCATGAAACAAATAGAATTTATTTAGATCATACCATGATTTCATGAGGCAAGAGGGATCAATCTATTGTATAATAAGCATTGGTAGACACTTTTAGAGTTTTGATATGGACAATGGATTATAAACATTGATTTTGTTTATTTGAGAAAAGTGAGCATTAGGGGTGTGGTTTAAAGGGGAATCCTATTCAAGAGGAGGGTTGGGAGAAATAGCTTGAATATTATGAAGGGTATCATAAGAATCAATGAAACCATCATTAGGATCATGAAATTTTTTATTTTTGATGAGCATGAGAGTGCCTATAGGAGGTTGGGATGTCTCAAACTGACTCATTAGAAAATATTAATGCTTGCTTGATTGAGGCCCTCTTCTAAAGTTCATGGAGAGAGAGTCCTAACTTGATATTGGAACTTAGGATAGAGAGATTTGGTAAATAGATGAAAGAGTTTATAATTATCCATGTCATGTTCACACTTATTAGACAAGGTCTTCCACCATTTGATGAAATATTGATTTTAGTCTCAAGTTTCTTGTAATTAATAACATGAGCCAACATATTCTCAGGGAGGTCACTATTCTGAAAATCTTATACTAAAGCATTAACTAGATCTTCCAAACTAGTGGTGGAATAAGACTTGAGTTGATTATACAATTCTAAAGCATCTCTAGAGAGTGTTTTTCCTAAGGTCTTGGTAGTGGAAAAAATGTTTAATTCAACCTAATATTTTTATATATTTCTAAATGTTTTTAAATGTAAGGTAGGATCAGTTATCCCATTATAAATAATGGTATGGGTGATACCTCATATAGCCATGTTGTAAATTTGAGGTGTAAGAGGTTCATTTTGAACATGTTTAATTATTTTGAATATGTTTAATCATTTTATTAACAAGAGCAGGGTTGGGGCATTTTGATTATGCACTCCCCATGAAACCTATTGAGGTTTATTTTGAGGTGAATAAGGTGATTATGAATTTTCATCATTTGGTTGGCACTATTATCTTGGAAATCATTCATTTGGTTAAGATTTCTCAATAAAAGTTGATGGGTTTGAATGGTGTTTTGATTATCATGTGAGGCATGTAAAGCATTAGCATTGGTATTAGTAGATTGGGTACCATTGTGAGTAGTGTCATGCAAGGTAGTAGTGGCTTGAGAGATTTTGGTAGAGAAAGAGGCACTAGTTGCATGATTATCATGTTTTTAAAAATATGAACTAGTAGAAGGATTAGAATAAAAAGAAGCACTAGTGGCATGATTACCATTGGTACAAAAGATGCATTGGTGGAGTGATTGAGAAAGGTGGGTATTAGAAAAGGCCCACTAGATGTTGAACCTACCATGTTAGTAGAGGTACTTGGCATGGAGGTATAAGAAATCAAGGAGGAAGAGGTGATAGTATGAGAAGGGGTCAAAAGAGAAGGAAGAGGTTGAGAAACAAAGAAGCTATTTACCATAAATCTATGTGAGAATGTGGGGGAAGGTGGATGTGTTTATTCTTCTTGACCACTTATCATAAGGTTATAAATAGTAGAAGAGTCTTTTCCTTAATGTTAAGTAAATTAATTAATGAAGAAAATCATAATTAGAGTATACTCTAATTTAGGTTGATCTTTTAAGGGGAATAAATGGTTAAAAAATAAATATGCATGAGGAGTCCCATAATTTGTAGTATGAGTAGCCATATGCACATTATTTTCATTTAATGTAAAAGCCACAAAATGCTTATAGGTAAACTTATTAGGATTGGTAAAGTTCATCATATATGTTAAGTTTAAATTTGTGTTGTCCTCAAATAGGAAATTCATGATGAAAGAAAAAGGATAACAAGGATGATGATGATGATGATGATGATGATGATGATGATGACGCAAAGACAAAGTCATAAAATATGATATAGAGTTGAATCAGTCAACTATGTTTTTTAACCCAATAAAAATATAAGAATACACAATCATTTAGGTTGATTGTGTATTACAGACATGATAACTAAACAAGTTGATAAAGATACATAGTCATTCAGATTGATTGTGTATTATTGAAAAAAGAAATGAATAGGGGGATAATAAGACACAATCATTCAAATCAGCTGTGTACTAATAGAAGGAAGGTAAAACATAGTTTGTAATAGACTATATCAACTAAGATTATAATTTTATAAAATAGGGGAAAAATTTTGCAAGATATTTTGAAGAAAGAATGAAAGCAAACACACAAAAATTTGGATCAATGTGATTAATCCAATTGAGGCACATAGCACAAACCTTATAACAATAATAGACTTGGGGCCAACATACCCCCATTTTTCGAAAATTGGGACCCTTGAGAAACCCTCAGATTGAACATGAAAATTTGGCATGTTAAGGTCATTTGTAGAATTTGAAGATCATCCACTTTATCAAAATCAACATTAATTATGTTTTGATTTATTTTTATCTAACAGTGATAATAAATGGTCTTTGTGGATTTTAAGTTGTAGGTTCCATGGTAGTTATTCTTGAGAAATCCTTGAGAGACCCTTTGTAGACACCAAAATCGTGTCTACTCCTTGGTCGACTCCCCCCCTTCGTCCCCTTGGTCCACTTCTACACATTCCTAACCCACACACTTATTAATTTAAAATAATAACTTATTTTAAATTAATAACACCCCCTTTGACACTTCACCCATGACACCACACCCCACCTTGGATACCTTTCCTTGGATGCCTCCCATCACCTTATGACCAATTTATGACCTATTTCAACCCTCCTCATGCCTATTAAACCCACCTTCGACCATTTTACCATGACCACTAAACTCGACAGATGAAGGAATGGGTAAAAGGCTAATTTTAGCCTTTTTTCCATTCTTCTAGCTGCCGACGTCGGTTACTAGTCGGCCGAAGCCGGCGAGATCACCGACATCGGTCACTTAAAGCAACCCGAAGGCAACTTCTCTTCCCCTGAGGATGCAAAATCACAATCATGAATGCTAACTCTCTTCCTTTTAATCCAACTTCTCTCTCTCTCTCTCTCTCCTAGACACACACCAAGCATCACAGGCTATAGGCAATTTGCAGGAATAGCTCCAGACTTTGGATTAAAGACATTGTAGGTACATCAGCCGCATCAGCAACAAATCTTCCTCACTCCTTCTTCAGCATATCAAAGCTAAGTATTTCTTATGCCCTTTCATTTCAGTAGCTTAGAAAGCATTAGTAATTAGTTCTCTTTTTATTATTTCTAAGTACTGTAGACTAGACTAGACCCAGCTATCAACCAGACCACACCTGAATCCCTTCTTGGAAAGGTTGAGAAGCCTTTCCCATATCTTTCCCTCTTTTGACAACCTATCATCTACCCCTTGTCCCTCTTAAGGACCTTATCAGTCTCCCTGCACAAACCATTAGACTCCCAGACTACCACAGACCATTCCATCAACTAGAGACCCATCCAGAACCCATCCAAGGCCATTGCCCCAACTGACGTTGGCCTCCAGGCCCATTACCCCTACCGACGTTGGCAGACTAACTAGCATCGGCAACCTTAGACCAACCGACGTTGGCAGCCTAACTGGCATCAGCGACTATGGCAGACTGAGAACAGACAACAGGTATGCATTACCTAGTTTCCTCTTTGCTAGTCATTTGTCATTTCTTTATTTTCAACACTTTTACTTATTAACAGTGGACTGTCATCCCACAAGGAAGTCTTTTCACTTTTGGGACCGAGATTTTTCTTGGTAGTCCACCTTATCTCTATCTAACAATCTCTGTGTTTGAGTCTCTTTCTTCTACAGGTGTCATCCTCCACAGCCAAAGAGGAGTCCCTTCAGTCATCTAGATAATGGTGCACAAACTTCATCTGGGTACGTACAAACCCCTGACCATTACTTTAGTTTCTTACTTCTTTTGAATGTAGAAAATCGAAAATAGTTTGAAACATTCTGGCACGCCTGGTGGGACCCTAGGAGTTTTCCTTGGGTTCATACTTTTTCTTCTAAAACAAAATTTTCATATAGGTGCATTAGGCCTCTTGTTGCACTCTTTCCTTCTATCTATTCCAAAAGACATCATTAGCAAGTTAAAAAGAATCCTTATTTTTCTTTCTTTCCTACATCTAGAGTAGTGAAATTTCATGCTCTTAACCCTTTCTCGACTTGTTTTCATCTGAACACACATTTCAATTTGGGCTTAAAATCTATTGCATCTCATTTCTATTTGAATGCATATTTAGTCCTCACATATACTAACTTAAAATGCATTATGAATAAATCTTAGTGCACTTATGTTACACAACCTGACTTCTTTCACAAATCAAACATCTAAACATACCTGAGACAAGGTCCAACTAGGATTTCATCACCTAGCGGATACCTTACCCTTCCTAGCAATCCTACTTGGACTTCACTACCAAGGGAAGAGCCCACTCTATTCTCTGGCAGAGTATAAACTCTAGGGGAAGTATATACTGGCTAAGCAACTCAGCTTATCTCTGGGCTCGTGAAGTGAGGGGAGCTTGCTCCTTAGCACCAGGCCACGTACAGAACCTAACACAGACTCTTGAGCACCAAAACTAACTTGAAACTAGCCTTAGACTACTTCTAGGACCTATTCTAAAAGCCAACTTCCCAAACACACTCTTCTAAGGCATAAGCCAACAAGACTCTAAAAATTATTCTTAGGAATTAACGTTAGAGTTTAATTGTCTTCATCTATTTTTCTGTCTCTATCTAGTTTTTTGAGCTGGTGAGGTCGTATTCTGAGATCTAAAGATAGCTCAGACTTTCTTCTTTCTTCCAAAAACTTTCAATTTTTGGAAACACACAATAACTGACATCAGTTTTCCAACCAATGCTGGCAACCTATTTTCACCGACATCAGTTATCTGACCAACGTCAGCCACTTATTATCATCGACATCAGTTTTTCAACCGACGTCGATCACTGTCAGCAAACTTTTTTTCCAAAACAGTAGGCTTAAAACTTGACTTTCTTGCTGTTAGACCCACATTCTGAGTTTTTGAAACTAAAAAAAACATAGTTTCTGGAACTTGACCCTTTTTGCCTTTAATGGTTTTGACACATAGTCAAACCAAGACTCTTGTTGACCATGCAAGGCAACGACCACTTCTACCTTTGCCCTTCATATCAAGTCCCCTAATGGAGTGTACTTCAGACACTGAATATTCTCCTATCCAGTCAACCCCCAATCAACCCTCAATTGTTCCCGAAGGGGATTAAAACTTTGAGAGACTCCTTGATCACAATGTCAAGGCTCTCCAACACTATCTCGCTAGGAACCAAATGCGAGACTCTTCAATTCAACCAAGTTCATCACATTTGCAAAACTTGATTGTCTCGACTCCACACACTCTTGCACCTATAAATGTAGGAGTGTCCACCTCCCCTTTTGCCAATGCCTCCATTTAACCAACTTTGGTGGTATCTAGTCAACTCATGCACTCCAGCTTCATGACACAACCACCCTTGGTCTCCACATCTGTCCCTATGACTAACTACCGATATGTTGTGCCTACACAAGCACAACCAACTATGTCATATGCCCCTTATAGCACCTTCTAAGCACCTTACAATCTAGGGAGTGCCCCATCTGCAAATTTGTCAACTAGTCTAATCAAAATGTTGATGGACAAAATGTCTAATCTTGAGACCTCAGTTTTGGGTTCAAGCAATGTCTTTTCATATGACCAAATTTGTAATGAACCCATCCATCCTTCAGTCCCAATCCGACCCTATCCAAATCAGTGGGAACTTCCTAGGTTTGCTCGTTTCCAGAGTAAGGAAGACCCACAACAACATTTATGAGCATTTAGACATGCTTGTTACCTTATAGCACATGATGATGCATTGTTACTACGCACATTTCCCATGTCACTTTCTGGTGCTGCCCTCGATTGGTATAGCTCCCTTGCCAGTCATTCTATTTTTTCTTTCACTCAACTCACCCAACTTTTTCTCGACCATGTTTCAATCAACATCACCAAAAAGGTCTCAATCACGGACCTAACTCTATCAGACAGTTTGATGATGAATCCATAGCCAATTTTGTTGCCCGTTAGAGAGGCCTAATCAACCAGCTCTCCTTTTCTTTACCTCAAATTGAGCTTATTAAGCTCTTTTCTAGAGCATGTGCCAAGCACATCTCACCTACTTTGTGGGTTCAGACATTCCGCACTTTTGATGAAGCTTTCACCATGGCTCGAAAGCTTGAACTCCATGTGATTGAAGAAGATAGAGTCAAATTGCATAGTAACACAAAATCCAATGACCCTTCTTCTTCCAAACCTACTTCTTCCCACTCTAAACCCAAGGGAGTGGCAAACACTGTGGTCCTTAGACCATCATCTTCAATAATAACTAATCAATCTCAACCTTCCACATCACAAAGCATCACCAAACAATTCTAATAATAGTATATACAACGTCAATACACTCCAATTAGAGAATCATACGCTTCCATGTTGGAAAAACTCGTCAAGCAGGGGGCCCTCAATCTTCCCCAAATCCGACCACCTCAATTCAACCCCTCAACATGTATCCCTACATGGTACAGGGAAAATGACTTCTGTAATTATCATCATGTCAAAGGTCATGACACAGACAACTGCAAAACCTTAATAAACATTGTCCAGGACATGTTAGACAAAGGTGATCTTGTCTTGGATAACCCAAATGTGCCACCCAACCAAAGCCTAGACATCTTCAGACAACCTTTTCCTAACCATCCTCCTTATCAAAACAACATTCAGACCATGACCGATGACCCCCAAGAGCGTAATATACACACAGTCAACATGGTCTCACCTCTTATGCCTAACCAACCTCTCTCACAGTCTGAAGAGGTTAGCCCACCCATTGGTCCTTCACAGGGAGAAGAGCCTTCTTCTCCTACTTGTCCACCACGAGTAGAGGAGCCTTCCTCTCCTATTTTGCCTCCACCAATGGAGGATAATCCTCCATCCACACCTCTTTCACATGTGGGAGAATCTACCTTAACCTCTCCCATATTGGAGGATGCCTTGACGACACCAACGCCGACTACCTCACCCTCATCCTTCTTATCATCAATGGGGGATCATACTTTTTATGCTCCTCGACCACATGAGGAAGCCATGATTGTCCCTACGCTCTATCCAACTAAAGAGCCACATTATCCAATTCCTTCTCCACCGAGAGAGGAACTTATCACTTCACCAACTTTGACCAAAGAAGATCTGGTGATGACTCTCTCACAATCACCTCAATATTTTAAATGATCGACTATAAAACCTCATGCAACCTCATCTAAACCCTTGCAGTCATCTACTATGCCGAAATAGGTTAAATCCCTCGATGTGCACCCTACATCCAACCTCACTCACCCACAAGTGATGGTAGACTTAAACCTCACCCCACACAATAGTAGTCCTCACACTAAACCAAAGAAGGCTAATGAACACCGTCGGAGAACTCCTCCCCCACCTTCACCATTACCATCCATCTTGGGTCCACATCCATCTACTATAGCAGGATTGCTCCCACATCCTACACCTCTCAACAAGAACGTGCCATCTTCACATGTGGCCATATCACCAACTAAAAAGGTGACACGACAAATTCCTCATACAACTCTTAAACATAAATTGTCAACCTCTACTGCAACAAAGAGTGTCGACCCATTAAAGGGTTCTTATGCTTCGATGTTATGTCAATTATTGTAGTCATCTAGCATCGTCCTCCTACCTATCAAGCCTTACCAACCTCTCAGACCAAAACCACCTTGGTTCAATGACACTAAAATATGCTGGTATCATCACACACTGGGGCATGACACTGAGCATTATTGTGCCCTTAAGGCTGTCATCTGTCAACATCTGGCAAAGGACACCCCTCACATTGAGGCTTCTTCTGACCACATTTTTGACCAACTACTGACACCATCTCATACCTCTCGAACCCCTTCACCTAAATTGGGATCCCAACATAAGACTATGGTCCCTCAACCACCTTCTCAACCTTTATTTGAAATCAACACAATCAATGTGGCCACCAAGCCCCAAACTATGAAGAATAAAGGAACAGACCAAACATCTACACCTTTGACATACCCATTATTCGTCAAGACCTCTCAACCAACGCAGTCCAAGATTTCTATCTTGGACATGTCTCGACCATCATCTCTAGGGGAAATTCCTCTTAACCTCACTAGTCCACATGACGCTTGGTATAAGCAACTCATGGACTACTTGAAATATTCTATCATCCCTCCCAAACTCTCTAGCAATAGATGGCGAGCTTTTATCAAGAACACTGCTTGCTACACCATGCTAGGGGGACTTCTTTACAAGCGAGGTCTCGACGGCCTGCTTATCCAATGCCAACAACATCCTGACCAACTTCACATCCACCATCGACCAAGCCTTGACCAAGTCTTGATCAAACATTGACCTCGACTAAATATTGACCAAGCCTCGACTAAGCCTTGACCAAGCCTCGACCAAGCCTCAACCAAACATTAATCAAACAAGCATCAACCAAGTATTGCCCAAACATCGATCCCAACCAAGCATTAACCAAGCATCAACCAACTTCTTAATAATCTTCACATCCAACATCAACCAACATGTGACCAATTTGGAACAAAGCAAATGGGGCAAGTTTGCTCCTAATTGACTCGGACCTTGCATCATGACGCACAAGCATGGGTCAGGGACTTATCATAATCTGAGCCCCTTTATGCCTTACCTCTTCGACCGATCTACTATTAGTCAAGTAATTATTCACTTGGTGTTTAACTTGAGCTTGATCCCTTGAGAAACCTCCCATCATCATCATTCCTATTCCTTTTCAACCCTCAACCCTACAAACATCAGTTAACCCTTTTGTCAAGCATGAATGCTTTATCCTAATAAAAGGGAAACCCTCTAAACCTCTATAGTCAAGTCCATGACCAAAATTTTAGTCAACAAAAACATATAAACCTGGGATGCCTATTCAAAGGTCATAAAATTATAAATGTAGACTACTCCCTCGAAGGACAACTGCATAATTGCTATAATTGATAGACTGCTCCCTTGAAGGACAGTTATTCAAAGACTTTAATATATACAAAGCAAAATATAGACCACTCCCTTGAAGGATGGCTATGCCTAAATCTTTCTAAAAATAGCACTATCTTAGAAGCTTCCCGCATCGATCAGCTTCACAACATGACCACAAAGCAAAGCAACATCCCCTTGCAGACTTCCCGCATCGATCAGTCTGTCCAAAAAAAAATGACTGACAAACTATAAAGTCATGGACTTGTCTATAGTCATTCTCAGGGTCACCTATAAAAGGGGCAAAGTTGTTCCTACCAAAAAGGTTCCCCCATCCATCCATCTCACATATCAAACCTATCACCCCAACATACTCAAGGGATTTCAAGCTCACTTAATGTCAAAGTGATTTGATTACTTCTCTAACACAACCACTGGTCAACGACGTAATGCATAAATGGGGCTTTTATTTCCAAAAACCATTATCTATGCTATCATTATGGTCCTTGTCAATGAAATAACAATGCACCTTTCACTTCTTACACCTTGGTCACATTCAATCAAATCATTATCTAATCCAACCAAACCCAACCAAACCAAAACATTTTTAGACCACTGACATGACATAGTCCATTTCACATAGTTTTTATGGAAAACAATACACAGAAACTATCGACCAGATAGTTTATGTCAAGCATAAACTATTACTTCCTGAAGCATAAATCATCTCAATTCATTTTTAGCATACACCATCACTAATATGGAAAATTGCTAGAGATGAAGGACCACTTAACCGATGTTACAGAATACACCATCACATAATATGGAAAAGGATGTAACATCATCATACCCTCATCATTTATCATGACCCAAACCAATCATCAACCATTTTGACTCTTAGCTTGAACTACATTGGTCTAAGGCCCTTCCAACAAGGGCTATGTAGGCAGCACTCAGATTACATGACATCTTCTGGGGTTAGCTCAGCCACATCCATTTGTTCATCTATCTTGATGGATAAACCATTTGACCTTTAACGATGACCAAACCAATCATCAACCATCTTGCCTCTTAGTCTGAACTACATTGGTCTGAGGCCCTTCACACAGGGGCTATGTAGGTAGCACTCAGATAACAAGATGTCTTCTGGGGTTAGCTTGACCACATCCATTTGTTCATCTACCTGATGGACAAACCATTTGATCTTTAACCATATCATCTATAACCTAGTCCAAACCACTCATCGACCACTTTGACCCTTCCTCCCCTTTGGGGAGAACTACATTGGCTTGAGACCCTTCCAATAGGGGCTATGTAGACAACACTCAGTTGACACGGGGTCTTCTAAGGTTAGCTCGACCATTCCTTCATCCATCCATCTAATGGACCACCTATCTATCTCGACTCTACCAACCACCTTGGAGGTCACGCTTATCTCCTCTGACCATGACCACTTACAAGACAACTTTGCCTTAGTTGTTTTGATTGTATGTATGATACCTCACGAATGGTCAGCAAAATTGTCCACAACCCATATTTTGACCATCACAAGTATTGGATCACGAGCAAGTTGATCCCCACTACTTGTGACATTTTCATGTTTTCCAAGAGCACTTCCTGAGCCCAAAATACTTGGAACACGACGACCATTGGAGCTATAGCTTGGATCAAATAACCCAATCAGCTATGACTAAATGCTGGGGCCTGATTATTTCAATTTTGGCACTCCTTGACCTTTGACTTGTGACAATTTGACCTGACCATCACGTGAAGTGGTATGCACACAATCTCAACTATTGCAGCGTTCTCACTCTAACTTCACCATATCCATCCACTATCTATCAAATCAGCCCCTGATTTTAGGTTCCCTTCCCTTGACTCCTGCTTTGAGGGGGAATACCTCATCCCATAATCGGGGCAACCAACATTCATTTTTTGTCTTGCAGTTCGTCAGAACAACCAACAGGACGAAAAAAATCTCATCCCATACCTGGGGCAGCTTACTCCTATTTTTGTCTTGCAGTTCATCTAGAACAACCAACAAGACAAAAAGGGGTTAATGTAGACACCAAAATCATGTCTACTCCTTGGTCGACTCCCCCCTTTGTCCCCTTGGTCAACTTCTGCACATTCCTAACCCACACACTTATTAATTTAAAATAATAACTTATTTTAAATTAATAACACCCCCTTTGACACTTCACCCATGACACCACACCCCACCTTGGATACCTCTCTTTGGATGCCTCCCATCACCTTATGACCAATTTATGACCTATTTCAACCCTCCCCACACCTATTAAACCCTCCTTTGACCATTTTACCATGACCACTGAACTCAGCAGATGGAGGAACGGGTTACTAGTCAGGCGATGCCATTGGGATCACTGACGTCGGTTGCTTAAAGCAACTCGAAGGTGACTTCTCTTCCCCCGGGGATACAAAATCACAATCACGAATGCTAACTCTCTTCCTTTGAATCCAACTTCTCTCTCTCTCTCCCAGACACACACCAAGCATCACAGGCTATAGACACTCTGTAGGAATAGCTCCAGACTTTAGATTAAAGACATTGCAGGTACATCAGCCGCATCATCAACAAATATTCCTCACTCCTTCTTCAGCTTATCAAAGCTAAGTATTTCTTCTACCCTTTCATTTCAGTAGCTTAGAAAGCATCAGTAATTAGTTCTCTTTTTACTATTTCTAAGTACTGTAGACCAAACTAGACCCAGCTATCAACCAGACCACACCTGGCTCCCTTCTTGGAAAGGCTGAGAAGCCTTTCCCATATCTTTCCCTCTTTTGCCAACCTATCATCTACCACTTGTCCCTCTTAAGGACCTTATCAGTCTCCCTACATAAACCATCAGACTCCCAGACTACCACAGACCATTCCATCGACCAGAGACCTGTCTAAAACCCGTCCAAGGCCATTGCCCCAACCGATGCCGGCCTCTAGGCCCATTACCCCTATCGATGTCGGTAGACTACCTGGCGTCGACAACCTTAGACCAATCAACATCAGCAGACTAATCAGTGTCGGTGAATGTGGCAGAGCGACAACAGATAGCAAGTACGCATTACCTAGTTTCCTCTTTGCTAGTCATTTGTGATTTCTTTATTTTTGACACTTTTACTTATTAACAGTGGACTGTCATCCCACAAAGAAGTCTTTGCACTTCTGAGACTGAGCTTTTGCTTGGTAGTCCACCTCATCTCTATCTAACAATCTTTGTGTTTGAGTCTCTTTCTTCTACAGGTGTCATCCTCCACAGCCAAAGAGGAGTCCCTTCAATCGTCTGGATAACAGTGCACAAACTTCATTTGGGTATGTACAAACCCCTAACCATTACTTTAGTTTCTTGCTTCTTTTGAATGTAGAAAAGCAAAAATAGTTTGAAACACCCTTATTTCATATTTTAATACTAGTAGGAACCAATTGGTGAGAACCTTTAAAAAATGCATTTTGGACCTAAGTATAAAGTTCATGTTTTAAGCTTCATCATGTTTTTGAACACGACTGAAACTTAGCCAAAAATAATTAGTCCCCATTGTTATTTCCCTTTTAAAGTTCCTTATGTGCCTGATTGATATTTGTTTTGTAGGGTACTTTTAATATTTTCTAGCTTAGCCTAAGGTTTTAAACCCAAGGCCCTATTGTATTTATTAATACTAATGAGACCTTAGCCTTAACATCTTAGCTTAAGTTCTAGATCCTTGAGTCCACTTTTATCTTAGCCCAATCCCTTGATTTATACCTTAGCCTAAGGTTTTAACCCTAAGGCTCCAATGTATTTATTAATACAATTGGGACCTTAGTCTTAACACCTTAGCCTAATTCTTTTTATCGCCATAGTAGTAACTTAACTTTATTGCATCTTGAAGGATCCAATGACCCTCACTTTATCATGGCATTTGAGCCAATGAAGAGATAAATCCTAAGCTTTGACTTAAATAACATGCATCTCAAGTGATCTAATGGTTCGTGTTTCCTTATGACCTTCTAATCAGATGGAATGAGGGAAATCTGATATAATCCCACACATAGCCCTTTCAAACCAATTAAATTGAAGCCCTTAGATCATGATCAATAGTTCTCACTTCATCATGAAGACCTAATCAGACAAAGTGAGGTATAATTAAAAATTCAAAGGATTGTAGAAGGCTTGAATGATTGACATGTGGTACCATTACATTAAAAAATTAAAATTAAAGGGGCCCACCAAACTAAAGCAACCAATCATGAATAAGCTTTTAGATCATGATCTTACAACTATCACTTCATCACCAATTTTGATCTAATGGAGTGAATTAAGTCCAAGACCTTTAGAAGCCCTGTGGAGGTGCCAAGTGGCACTCTTGCATTGGGTCATGATAATTTGATGAGATTAAAATTGATGTTCACATGACCATCATTTTACATTCATAAGGATGTATTTGACATCCGTACAACCATCAACTTTAATCCCATCAAATTAAAAGCTTCACTATCTTAAAATTGATGTTCACTTGGCTATCATTTGACACACATGAGGATGTATTTGAAAACTACAAGACAATCAAATTTAAGTTAATGACTTATTCTATTTAGGATCAAAATACACTTTAAAATCTGACTAGAAGGCTTGAAATTTGCTTTACAAGATAAATAAAATGCTTGAAAGATTCTCAAACATTTGAAATATTCAATCTACAAAGATTGAAATGGTCTTATGGTCTAAGTACATGAAAATTGGATTTAGACTAATTATATGTCTTAAGGTTCCCATTGTATTTTTAAATGCTATGAACCTTAGGCTAAAAACTTATGCTAAATCACATTTTAAAAGGGTCTTTGAAAACATAGAACTTAGACTAAATACATATAACCAAAGGTTGGTGTGTACATTAAAAACCTATCTAACATTGGGCCACTATATCACATTGATCCTTTTGATAATATTTTATAAGGTCTTGACATAAATATTTTAGACCAATGCATATATTATGTTTATTAAACACAACATAAACATTGGATTAGAACATTTTGCCATGATCCCCTTTCTTTAAATTCAGAAAACTTAGACATAAATTCGTTAGCCTATGTTGGCTTCGTGCTTAATAAACATGTAGCAAACCTTAGCCTAAGGAATTTAATATTAAGTTCCACTTTAATGATGTGCTAACTTAAATTTCAAACATCTATGTAGATCAATGGTTCATACTTCATCACTAGAGGATAATCCAACGATGAGAAGATCCAATGGACTTTTCAATAGAATCATGAGAGCCCACAAGTTCAACATGTGGTGAAAGCACATTCACAATAGAGATGAAAAGATGATCTAAAGGTTTGTGCTTTGTCACTGGAGGTTGATCTAAAGGCACGAAGGTGCTCATGAATTTTCTAGGACCCGCAAGCTTGCTACATAGCAAATGCTTGTTCAACAAAGGACTGACATGGGATACAAAGCATAGGAAGGCATACAAAGATGCCAAGTGTCACAACCATGGGGCTTAGAATATAAAGAGTACAATCATATGTAAAGGCCTAGATTATAATCAATAGCTCATGGTAATCCAGGATTCTAATCCAAAGAAGAAAAATAAAG
Source organism: Torreya grandis (assembly GCA_037957365.1). Taxonomy (NCBI): domain Eukaryota; kingdom Viridiplantae; phylum Streptophyta; class Pinopsida; order Cupressales; family Taxaceae; genus Torreya; species Torreya grandis. The sequence continues at coordinate 602,126 of JARHVA010006485.1, read as the reverse complement.
AAGGAAATTTTAAATGCCAATGGCTAGTGCTCAAAGGAATTTATAAAAAATATTGTGAAAGGTCTAGACCAATGCCACATAAGCACCATGTAAGCAAAAAAGAACAAAACAAAAGATATTGTGGGCTCAAAAATGCAAAGGTATAAAATCAAAGGTCTAAATCAAATCCAAGGCACATATAAGCTAGAGTCTAATATATATTGCCATTAAAGCTCTAAAATCGTAAACCCTACAGAAAAGTAACCCAATTGAATTTATTTGGTCATAATTTGATCCAAGGAGAGCTTAATTGTTTTTTGAGCACAAAAGAGCTTTCACAGATACCTACTTGTAAATTAGTGTGAAAAATTTGAAGAAACAGAGACCATGACAACTCATAGATATAAATTGAAGGAGGAGACGAAGATCTACTTATTGATAGATAATGAGGGGCAAATCTTCAAGGACACTGAATTAGAAATTATGACCCTAAATTCCCTAGGTATTAAGAATTGGTTTAAAATATTATTCATAGTGGAAGATCTAAAGCCCATCCCAAAGGGGGAGCAGAAGATTACCATGATGATCCAAAGACATTATGACTTAGTTGTTATCTAGGTGACAGGTCTTCAGTATACTACTACAAATATTAAGGTATTGCATTATATATACATCCTTGATCCTATCTTTGTTGATTTTAGGGTAGATAATGAATGGATCATCAAGGAGGGAAATTCAAATAAGATATCCTATATCTCTCCTCCATCTTTTGAAAAATATTTCAAGCTTCCTCTCTCCCATGTAGAATTATCCCAAATTAAGGAATGGATGAATAATCATGACATGGAATCTATCCTTAGACCCTAATTACACCAAGGACCCCATATCTTTAGGGACTTTGAAGGCAAGATCCCAATAGTATAATTTAGGGAGGGAATTAGATTAATAATGATCCTATTAAATTGAGCCTATAGAGCTCCCTCCACCACCTACATTAAAAAAATATGGGTTCCCTATGTGCATTTCATGGTAGAACAAAAGGTAATGCCTCTAATTGGATATTTGATCAGTGTCTTCTTGGCCAAATAGTTTATTACCATCAAAAGGAAGACATATAAATAATTTTATATGATTTCATATGTACTGGATGCCCTACTTGCCTCTATCAACTTATTTGGGATTAAAAATTTCTCTCTTGAAGGAAAAACTACTATTTCCCACCATTACTCCAAATTGTATATCTTTAGGTATAAGAACTATATGCAATTTAATTGTGACTGTGTCTACCCAACCATAGTGGAGGCTATCACATGTGTTTCCATGCCTAGGGTCCACCCACTAATCAAAAAGTATGTGGAAATGATGGGTGGCATCTGGTATTACCTTGAATACATAGTTATTTGAATTGAAGGGATAATGCCCCAACCGTATAGATTACTATTTTATGTTCCTATCAAGCTAGTAGAGTAAGAAATTACTTTCTAGCTCATCCATGGCATTGATGGCATTTATAAAGAAAAGAGGAAGGGTCTCTTCCACCCGTTTCCTCTGACCATTAGAAGAACCATACTTCAAGACTGGAAGCAAGTTGATATGGCCAAGCACAGGTATTCATTTGGGTTTCATCTTGATGAACTCAAGATGTGAGATCCTAAAAACATAGTGACTAGTGATTTGAAGGAGAAGAAATTCCCCAAGCCTGAGTACATGTATCAACTCAGTGTTCATGATACCATCTGCATTAAGGCCAAGAATTATGAAGAGGGATTGGCTAGGAACCAAGGGCATAATATCAAACTTGAACACAAATTGACCAAGGATGACAAACCATCTAGAGAGGCATGTTAAATGCATCCTTTGTAGTATCACTTACAACCTAGACCATCTAGGATAGCCCAAGAATAACCCCAATTAGAACAACCACAACCATAGCCTCAAGGGCAAAAGCAAGATGAACAAGGCCATGGAAAGGATAAATTAGGGTAAGTGAGACTAGAAGAGACATATAGAGAGGGGACCTCATCTTAAAGACTATCCCAAAGACCACCTTCCCCAATTCAATATTTGGATATGATTTCTTTGGATCCAGAAGAGACTTGAGGGTGCCCTCAAGAAACTAGCTAAAGCATATGATATAGAGAGGGAAGAGGAACTAGTTGAAGAGACTCAAATCAAGTATGGGAGTTTGAAGGAGATAAAGGGGAAGAGCTTTCTCTTGGTATGGTCCCATTAGCTCTTAGGGAGAAGATAAAAGAAAAAATGGCATTAGTCCTTATTGGGCCTCAAATACAAATGTTGATTTTCACTCACTCCACTAGAGAAGTCAATCTATTCAGTGATGAATTCCCAATTCATGGACTAATCATCCTTGACTAGTTCATTTATGGAAAATTGCAAAAAAATATTTCTCTCTCTCACTCATGGGCACTCACAAAGGTTGTCAATATTGAAGCACATGATGACATGAATCCATGGATTAGGGATATGGTGAAAGAATAAGAAGAGAGAAGGATTATGGTCTCTCTAGGACCTAAAAGTAAGAGAATGGAATCTCTAGGAGCATCAAGTAGCATAGGTTTAGAGGTCCCTAAACATCTAAAATTCATATAATCATCCACAATCATGAAATTTAATCTAGAGACAACTAGATTGGAGAGGGTTACCACTAAGGAAACCATGGTGGGAGTAGAGGAATTCACCTTCCAAAAGGTGAAACCCTTTATAGGATTATCCCCAGTTGGGAAGCAACAACTGGTTGAAGCTACCATTCATAAAGAAGATGTTGAAAGCTTAATTGAAGCCCAATTATCACTAGCAAAAGTAGGGGTCAGAGGAATGAAATAAAGGATCTATAATTTATAAAAGGAAAAAGAAAACTAAGAGACACAGGGAATTTTATCAGTATCTGAGGCAATGATCAAAATTCTTGATGAGTCATTTTATGACTTGTTTGAGGCACTCAAAATAATAAAGCTAAGGTAGATTACATTAGCATAAGAAAGTGCATTAGCTAAGGGCCTAGTCACCCAATGGCAATCCTTAGAGGATAAAATAGCCAAATTTCTCAACTACCAAGCAAGTAAGTAGATCTCAAGATTTAAAACCATTAGTTTAGGACACTTGAGCAAAATTCTAGGAATTGTGGTTGACAAGGTTCAAAGTTTGAGTGCATGGCATAAAAATGTGGAAAGACTCCTAGAAGATGATAAGGAGCTAATTAGAAGGATTGAGAAACTTTTTGGGACTATTCTTGTAGAACCTACACAACCCACTACCCTTGGAATCAGAATTGATGCAGAATTGAAACATAAGGCTACTTTGATAACTTAAGAAATCATAGGAAAGAGCCAAGGTCAATCTGGGGCTGATAACAATACGATCCTAGACATGATATTCAATGCTGAGGAAAGGATAAATTAAGCTAGGAGCATTAAAGAATACATGGACAAAAATCATAAAGAACTCAAGGATTTTATAGATCAAGAAGAATAGAATATCTTGAAGCCTAGTATGGATCTAAAGCTAGTTTATAAGTAACATACTAAATCCATGAGCATCCTCCAACAATAATAAGTAAAGGCCTTACATCCAAATTATACAATATTTTATTTTGTATAATTTTATAACTTTTTGAAATAGAATATTCCATTGTGAAGGCATATGCTATTTTGTTAGCATATTTGCCTCTTGGTTAGTATGACATGGAAAATCAAGTGTATTTTAAATCATGGTTAAAAAATACAATTATCCTTAGCTTTGTACATTTGTATTAAAAATCGACTAGTATATTTCCTAGTCATTGTATAAAAGGGTAGCATTACCACTTTTTAAAAGAGAGAGAAAATTTTGGAGTAAATTTTGAACACTTGAAGCAATTAATATAATCAAGGAATTCTGTAATGATTTTCCACATTTGATATGCCAATTACTAATATAATGTTTCTCTCAATTGTTAGTTTTATGTCTTGAAGTTAAATATTTTCTTTAAATTCTGGTTTTCATTTTCTAATCACAGGGTTTCTAAATTGTGCATATGCTGGATTAGTTGGAGGATCTTAGGTTTTGCTTCATCTAATTTTACTTTATATTTAGATGTGTGAATGCTATTTGATTATAGTATTAAATCCTTAAAGTAGACCTAGTTTTTACTTGTGGTTCTTTACATTATCCTTTGAAGTTTGCTTGGTATATGGTGAAATTTGAGCTTAGGCTACATTTCATTATATATTAGTTGAATGCATACTCAGTCGAAATTGATTATTTGTCATGATATTTAAGACTACAATTGGTAATCACTCATTCTCTTTTATACCTTACCCTTCTCTTTGCTCCTTTTTTACACCAGATCACTACAGTTGAAGATTAATTATAAATATCCACTTAGATTAGTTTATATCTTAAGCCCAGACCATAATTCATTAAGTATTAATATAGATTCTCTACAATTCACAAATAATGGACCATGATTGCTCCCAACCATCACTCATTATAAATTTGTGGGACAACAATGCATATCTCTATCGTTATTTCACCATAGGTAACATCAATTTGCCACAACTTGATATTCATGCTTTGAATTCCATGAATTATAAAATGAGAAATGTTCTTTGAACACTAAGGAACCCTGTGGTACACTTAGAGGCATCAATAAGGTGTTTCCCACTAGTGCTAGAAGCAGGGCTTGATCTTCATGAATTCTTTAAATATTTGTTGATCTTAGCATGTTTTGATCTAAGATCAATATATCTTTGCGATTTTGAGTGAATTATTTTCTTATAAGTATAAATATCATTGATATTTGTTGTTTGTGACACATCTTTGTGCTTCCTTAGATAAAGATTAAAGTTCTTTGAGATTTGATGCATGTTTACGATAAATTTATCTTGAGCTTTGAATGTCCATAGTATCTAAGCTTAAGATAGATTGTTTTGATCAAAGGTTGACATATAATTCACAAATCTAAGTTCCTTTAGTCTTAGACTTATAAAGATAGTTCATATTCACATAATTGAATGCATCTTTGAGCTAATTCGGTCAAAGATCAATGTCCTTTGCAATTTTTCATACAACCTTTACAAAATAAGCTCAATGTGTAGGTCTAACTCTTGTTACTTAAAAAATTTAACTTGATACATTGTATTTCAATTAGGATCTTCAAATTTCAAGCTGAAATTGCCTAGGATTAGAAAAAGATCAAACTTAGAGACCAAGGAGCCTTTGTTTGAGCTTGAGGTCCACAGGAAAGCTAAACATGAAAAAGGTAGATGTAAGAGATCCAAATATTTTCCAACTTCACCTCTTCAAGGTACATATTCCTTCAATCCTCATCTAAGTATGGATTGGTTGGGAGACTCTTTAATCAATGTACTGGGTGTGGTACATGACCTCCCACACAACCCTAAGAAGTGTTTTCCTACATTTAGTCCAACCAATATTACAACTACTAAAGAGCACATTAAGTATTTTAAATCTAATTTAAGGTTACTAAATGTTTTTCATGAAGGTTTAGCTTGTAGGTTATTCCCCTTTACCTTTAAGGATGCTGCCTATGAATGGTTCTTGAACTTTCTTGATAATTATATCACTAGTTGGGATGATTTCATTAATGTTTTTATAGATCAATTTGGTATGATTATTAGTCCTTATTTTATTTACCATCAGTTCACCACCATTAGAAGGGATGCAAGTGAGATTATTATGTCCTTTAATGTTATATTTTAGAAAATGTATATTAGGACCATAAAACCCTATAAGCTTGTTAATGTCTTAGCTTTAGAAATCTATAAAGATGCAGTAGATACCATGACCTCTATATTCTTAAAGAGATCCATGTTAGCTATAACTTCACTAGCTAGGACCTATTATGAGGTAGTAACCATCAATGATAAAATGTAACCCCAAGGTCAAATGACATACTTTATGCCAAAGATTAGCCCATATATGCCTGTGATGAACTTATTCCCCAACAACAACCAAAATATCCCAGCATTAAACCAACTTCCAAACCTCAATCAACTACCATTGAGTCATGCTGCTCCTGGTCAAAATTTAGTATTATTAAATCATCCTACTAATGGATTTAATGAAAATGATCAAAGGGATTTGGTACCAACTATTGGTGCTAAAAAAAACTAGGTACATAATTTGAAACCCCTAAAAATCATAATCAGTTTATCTCAAAAATGGTCCAAACATTGAGCACTAATTTTCTTCAGTTGCAAATACAAGTTGGAAATACTGTTGAAATCTTATGTAGTAACTTCTCATTTCAAAGGTACAATAGGCCAAACAGTAGATTTCAAAATGATAGTTTTCATAATAATAGGAATAATGAGCCATTTTTTCAGAAAAAGACCATGGACATTAACCTCACTGATATTGCATTATCAGATTATTATAGAGTGTATTGCACAACCAAGCATTGAAAAATTGATTACATAGAGTTTTTCAAAGCCTTTGAGGCTTTCCAAGAGGAGTTGGATACATTTGAAGTGGTCCCCAATAAGGAAAGTGGTGCAAGTGCTTTTGGATCTAAGTCATTTGATCAAGCCTTCATGGTTGATACTTTTTATTTCCCCTTTCAAGAGGAAAATAAACCTAATAAGATCCCTAAGGAGACATAAGCCTTTCAATAATTATTGAAGAAGACCTACCCCTTAAGGAATAAGGAGTAGAGGTAGCCCTTGACTACCTCAACACCTCTGAATAATTTTGGAACTCCTTTAGACACCTCTTCAAGCAACAATCTAGAGTCACCTAAAAGGATTACTTCTAAAATCAATGTTGATATTCCTAGTTCTTCTAATAAAATAGGATATAATATAGTTGAAGATATGAAAAAGATAAAAGGCTAATATCAATTTTAATGAACTTACATAGATTAAAGATCAAAGGGACCTTCTATTGGATTCTTTGTCAAAGAAGTCCAATAGTCCACCTAGGGCTGATCATGCTAATGTAACTATGTACAAAGACAAGGTTGAATCTCTTCCTTTCTTGATCACTGTCAAGATGTTTGGTAAGAACTTAAATAATTTATTATTATACTTAAGTGCATATACCAACATCATGCCCACAAGTATATGAAAACAAATTAGCCTAACTCCTATTAAGTTTGATAGAGTGGTAACTCAGTTAGACAAATCTAAAGTTAGGGTAATTAGAGAACTTTTAAATGTTCACATGCAATTAGCTTTTGAACCTAGGGTGCAATAGTTCGTTGATATTCAATTTGATAACCTAAATTTTATGGAATATTATTGAGTATGGAATGGACCAAAGCTTTTAATAGTTTCATGTCAATAGATTGTTCACATCTGTGGTTACCTTGGAAGGGAGTCCCTAATAAAATCAAGGTTGAGAGAGAACCATAGATAAAACACATGATAAATGAATACAATGTTGTGAATGAAAGGGTCAATATAATTGACTCAAACTTAAGTTTTTTCACCCTAGATATTGATAAGGTATGTGATCCCAAGAGTGCTCATGTTGTTCCAAGACTATATAGATTACATTTTGATGGTGCTAGGTGTAATGCTGGATCTGGTGTTGGTGTTTTCTTAATTGACCTTAGTAATATAAAGTACCATGCTTCTTATAGGATCCAATTCCCTTGCACTAAAAATCTTTCTAAATATGAATCCCTCATCCTAGGTCTATTATTTGTTATAAAGAATAAGGTTAAAGAATTACTAGTTTATGGGGATTCAGAACTAGTGGTCAACCAAGTAATAAGCAAATACCAATGCAAGATCTCATATATTAAGAGGTATAAGTTTAGAGTGTGGGATTTTATTGAGTCCTTTGATAATTTTAGCATCACTTCCATCCCAAGGGAGGAAAACCTAGATGCCAATGAGTTGGCATCTGTTGTATCCAACCTCATGCCCAACTAAGATTCCCCTAATTTTAGCATTGAGCTGATCCCTTGTCCTTCAGTGCCTGATAATGTTAACCTTTTTCAATTTTTCAATGGTGATCAATAGATATTATACTTCATGACCAATTCTAGGGCATTTTATGCCCATATTATCATGAGAATGCGTCTGAGGAGGACAATTGTGATGGAAAGTCATTTAGTTGAATGACAACAAGGTCCCTAAGGTGATGATTTCTTTAGAGAGACTATTTAATTAGGAAAAACTAGATGAGGTTTCTAAGGTTCCCAAGGTAAGTGGGAAATATTATAATGTTTTTTATCTTTACCTCTAAGATCAACTCCAATTAGTAAACATTGGAAAATCCTGCACAAACATTAAGAATAACAAGGTGAAAGAGCTCCTCACCCAATACCAAGATGTCATAACATGGTCCTATGAAGACTTAAAAATATTTGATCCAAGATTCATTACCCATACTATATCCCTTAAATAAACCTTCAAGCCCTTTAGACAAAAACAAAGACCATTAAACCATTTCTTAGAACCCATGATTTTTAAATAGGTTAAGAGATTACTAGATGCTAGGATAGTCTTTCCCATCAGACATTCTACCTAGGTGGATAACTTGGTGCTAGTGAGGAAGAATAATGGTGAGATTAGACTTTTCATCAACTTTAAAAACTTAAACAAATCATCAAAAAGGGACAACTATCCTCTTCTCTCTCTAGACCAAGTGATTCAAGTTGTTTTAGGTTTAGCTATGATGTCTTTTCTTGATGGCTTTTGAGGTTACAATCAGGAGTTGGTTGATAGAGAGGACATAATGAAAACAAACTTTTCAACAAAATGGGGAACCTTTTCTCACAAGAGAAAATCCTTTGGGATAATAAATTTAGTACCAACATTTTAAAGGGCCATGGAGCATGCCTTCCAAGGCCTGATAGGTAAGTGTATTATTATATATATGGATGATCTAACAATTTTTTTGTAAAAATAGGGAAGATCAATTCATGCAATTACAATAAGTTATTGAGAGATGTAGAAGGTATGGAATCTCCTTGAACCCTAAGAAAATTATTTTTTGTGTTACTAAAGGAAAATTATTGGGTCATGTTATAACCAAGGATGAGATCTCTATAGATCCTAAAAGGGTAGAGGCTATATCAAAGATGAAACCCCTAAATATTAGGAAAGATCTAAAGTCATTCTTTGGCAAGATAAACTTTTTAAGGAAATTCATTTTTGGATTTGTAAAGATTGTCAAGCCCCTAAATGACATGTTGAAGAAGGATGCCAAGGTATCATGGAATGAAGAATCTAGATAAGCATTCAATGATATCAATGATGTTATTAGCCAAGCTCCAATCCTCATAAGTCCTAATTTCTCAAGGGACATCTACCTCTATTCCTTTGTGTATGACCACACTATGGTTGTAGTGTTAACTCAAAAGATTGATGGGTGTGATCACCCAATAAATTTTATGATAACTAATTTTAAAAATGTTGAGTTAAATTATTTATTAATTGATAAGTAGGAAAATGCATTAGTAAAGGTAGTTAAGAAATTTAGACATTATATCCTTATAAATAAGGTGCATTCTATCGTACTTGACCCTACATAAAGCTTATTTTAAGTCAGAATGAGCTTGAAGAGTGTAGAGGTTTTTGGATGTCAATTTTTTAAGAATATAACTTAGAGATGAAACAAAACAAAAATTATAAGATGCCAAGGTTTGATCCAGATGATTGATAATACTGACCCTATGCTAAGTATTATACAAGTGCATCAACATAACTTTCAAGCTAGTGAGTGGTATTATTCAATCATATATTTGCTAATTAATGGTACTTATCCCATAAGATTATCCAGGGAGCAAAATAGGGACCTAAGATTTAAGGCAATCCATTACTGTATCAAAGATAGGGTCCTATATAGAATAAAATTTGAAGGGGTTTATTTGAGATGTGTTTCACAAGAAGAGGAAACCCAAATCTTGAGCACTTTTTAAGAAAAGATGGGAAGTGAACATCCATCTGGGAGAACCAAAACCCATAATTTTTCTAGATTTGGCTATTATTAGCCAACTATTTTTAAGGATGATCACAAACATTTGAGAGAATGCCATTCATGTCATATTTTAAGCACCAAGGAGCCAAAGGCAACAATGCCTCTACAACCAGTCATGGTCGATAAACCCTTTGCTCAATGGGGGTTAGACTTTGTTGGGGTGATCAACCCTAACCCATTTGAAGGTCATAAATATGTCCTGACTACCAAAGACTATTGTACAAAGTGGACTAAATCTATATCCACCAAACAATGCAGGATTGAAGAAGTGATCAACTTCTTAGAGGAAAACATCTATACTACGTTTAAAACTCTAGTCTCTCTAGTGTGTGATAATGGATATAAATTCATATCTATATAGATGACCAAATGGGATTATGATAATGACATTACTCTCAAGTTTGCATCTAAGCACTATCCCCAAGGAAATGGAGTATCTAAGTCTACAAACAAGAACCTAATGAAGGCAATCAAAAAGTCTGCTATAGACAAGACTAGGACTTGGCACAAACTCCTTAAGTTTACACTATGGAATGATAAGATAAGAATCAAAAAAGCCTTAAGAGAGTCATCATTTTTATTGATGTATGGATAAGAACCTATCTTTCTTATCACTTTTAAGATGCCCACATACAAATTTATTTAGGAAAACATGGAAGAAAGCCAAGAGTAAGTAAACTCAAGATCTCTAGACATAATTTAGATGGAAGATGCAAGGGAGAAAGCCTTTTTTGATTTTAGCAGGTATCAAACCACAATCATAAGATGGTTTGATAGAAGGCCAAATATTAAGGTGTTCAGACAAGGATACTCGATTATCCTTTAGGACAAAACATCTGAGGCTAAGGGAAAGCATGGAAAATTCACACCCTTATGGATTGGTCCATATCAGATTGCAGAAACATTAGGAAATAACACCTTCAAGCTTAAAAATCTACAAGGATTAGATTTCACACTGCCCACTAATGGATAGTATCTCAAGCACTAGTTCCCTGCTCCTCCTCTAAGGTCTTCATGGAGTAAATTTTAAGATGGTTAGATTTAGTGTAAGTACACTAGTTAGTTTCCTTTCATTTTTTTCCTTCTTGTCCCTTGTTTGTATATAAACATGTATATATTTATTTGCTTTCATTTGCTTTCTTACTTTCCTAATTTCTTTTCTGTGTTCTTTTCTTGTTTCCTTGTTCCTTGACTCTAAGAGGTCTTTGGATAGTCTTGAGCTCAAAGTTATGAAGTTTTCTTGAAAATCCCCAAAATTAAAAAATGAAGACGTGTACTCTATTCATAAAATGACCATGGTCCTAAAATTTAAGCATAATGTGTAATTTGTAGAAACTGGTAAATACCAATAGAAGAATCTAATTATTTCTTAAGGACTTTACCATTTTCTTGATCTCTAATTGATTTTAAGAAGACTTGCACTTGTAGGGTGAGAATTCAAACTATCATGGTATACCCATACTAGAACTTAATCAACATCCTTACTTGGGATAATGGTTGTAGCCATAGGTGATTCTCTGAAAACCAACCATTTGACCAAATCCTAAAAATTTGCTATCTTGGTTCCCAACCTTAATAAAGTCATAAGGATCTAAGGAAAATACAAAAAATAAGAATTCAATTCAAAATAAAAATCTTTATAAGCATAGGTGATTTTGGTAATCTCTACTAGGGCTATGGATGCTTGACTAGCAGTGGAGCAAGGCCTTGAGTGGAACCAAAAGTATCTCTATCAAGTTTATGGATACTTGGCTAGTACCAAAGCAATGCCCAAGCCTCCCCTAAGATAAAATCATGGTTCTTAATGGATATCTAAACATACTCCAAGTCAAATGTTAGTGATTAAGGATATGAAGCCTGAAAGTTATTTCTTAAACCCCATGGCAAACAGTAAGTGGAATCAAAGCACACACATACTATGGTTATATCTTGATGTTTGACTCTATGTCTTCAGGTACATAGTTTGGTTCAACCATAACCTAACTTGGATGATGATATCGATCAAGTGGAATGGATGACCTAAATATTTGACTAAATTAGAGTCTCTAGGTTCTAACATATTTTTATGTTTCCCCCTTGAGTTAACATTTATTGGGGCCAATATACCCCCATTTTTTTAAAATTAGGACCTTTGAGAAACCCTCAGATTAAACATGAAAATTTGGCATGTTAAGGTCATTTGTAGAATTTGAAGATCATCCACTTTATCAAAAGCAAACTTAATTATGTTTTTCTCTATTTTTATTTAACAGTGCTAATAAATGGTCTTTATGGTTTTTAAGTTACAAGTTTCATGGTGGTTGTTCTTGAAAAATCTTTGAGAGACCCTCAGTTCAAATTTGAATATTGGTAGGAACCAATTAGCGAGAACCTTTTAAAAAATCCATTTTGGACCTAAGTATAAAGTTTATGTTTCAAGCTTAGTCATGTTTTTAAACATGACTAAAACTTAGCCTAAAATACTTGGTCCCCATTATTATTTACCCCTTTAAATTTCCTTATGTGCCTAACTAATATTCATTTTGTAGGGTCCTTTTAATATTTCATGGCTTAGCCTAAGGTTTTAACCCTAAGGCCCCATTGTATTTATTAATACTAACATGACCTTATCCTTAACATCTTAGCTTAAGTTTAGGATCCTCGAGTCTATTTTTAGGTTAGCTCAGTCCCTTGATTTATACCTTAGCCTAAGGTTTTAACCATAAGGCCATAATGTATTTATTAATACAATTAGGACCTTAGTCTTAACACCTTAGCCTAAGTTTTTTTATCACCATGCTCCTAACTTAAATTCCTTAAAACTTATAGGATTTAATGACCCTCTCTTTATCATATCATTTGATCTAATGGAGTGAAAAAAGTTTGAGCTTAGACTTAAATAGTATGCATCTCAAATGATCTAATGATTCACACTTCCTTGCAGCCTTCTAATCAAACAATGTGAAGGAAAGCTGATAGAATCTAGTACATAGCCCCCTTAGACTGATTACATTCAATCCCTTAGATCACAATCAACTATTTTTGCTTTATTACGAAGACCCAATCAGATAGAGTGAGGCATAGTTGAAAGTTCAAAGGATTACAAATGTCCTAAATGATTGACATGCGACACCCTTACATTCAAAAATTAAAATCAAATGGGCCCACCTAACCAAAACAATGAATCATGAACAAGCTTCCAGATCATGATATTATGGATATCACTTCATCGCTGATTTTGATCTAATAAAGTGAATTAAGTCCAAGACCATCAAAATCCTTGTGGAGGTGTCTAGTGTCACTCTCGCATTGGGTCATGATAATTTTATGAGCTTAAAATTAACATTCATATGATCATCATTTAACATCTATGAGGATATATTTGATGTCTATGTAACCATAAAGTTTAGGCCCATGAAATTACAAGCTTTAATATCTTGCAACTGACATTCACACGATCGTGATTTGATACCCATGAGGACATATTTGATGACCACAAGACATTAAAATTTAATCTAATGAATTATTCTTCTCAAGATCAAAATACACTTCAAAATCTGACTAGAAGGCTCAAAATTTGCTTTACAAGCTAAAGGAAATGATCAAAAGATGTTCAAACACTGGAAATATTCAATCTACAAAGACTGAAATGGTCTTATGGTCTAAGAATATACAAAATGGATTTAGCCTAAGTCTATATCCTAAGGTCCCCATTGCATGTTGTTTAAATGTTGTGAACCTTAGGCAAAAGACTTATGCTAAATCTCATTTTAAAATGGTCTTTGAAAATGTAGAACTTAGACTAAATACATATAACCAAAAGTTGTTGTGTAGATTAAAAACCTATCTAACATTGGGCCATTATATCATGTTGATCCATTTGAGCATATTTTACAAGGTCTTGGATTAAATATTTTAGACCAATTTATATATTGTGTTTATTAAACATAACATAAACATTGGCTTAGAACATTTTGCCATGATCCCCTTTATATAAATTCAAAAAACATAAACATAAATTCCTTAGTTGGATTTGTGATTAATAAACATGTAGTAAACCTTTGCCTAAGGAACTTAAGCCTAAGTCCCACTTCAATGATGTATTAACTTAAAGTTTAGACATCTCTATAGATCAATGGTTCATGCTTCATAACTAAATAATGATCCAATGATGTGAACGTCCTGTGGAATTTTCAATAGAATCACAAGAGCCCATATTTTTGATGCATGGTGAAGGCACATTCATGAAAGAGATGACATGATGATATGATGGATCACACTTTGTAATTGGATGTTGATCTAATGGCATGAAGGTGCTCATGAATTTTCAAAGACCAACAAGTTTTCTATGTGGCCAATGATCATTCAAAAAAGGACTGAAATGGGATACAAAGCATATGAAGGTATGAAAATGTGCCAAGTGTCATAACCATAGGTATTGGAATATAAAGATTCCAATCATAGGCAAGTGCCCATATTATAATCAATAGCTCATGCTAATCCAGGATTCTAATCCAAAAAAGTGAAATAAAGAGGGAAATTTTAAATGCTAATGACTAGTGCTCAAAGGAATTTATGAAAAATGTCATGAAAGGTCTAGATCAATGTCACATAAGTGCTACAAAAGTATAAAAGGACCAAATGAAAGATCTTATGGGCTTAAAAATGCAAAGCTATAAAGGAAAATGTCTAAATCAAATCCAAGGCATGTATAAGCCAAAGTCTAATATATCTTGCCATTAAAACTCTAAAACCTTGAACAAAAGTGACTCAATTGAATTCATTTAGTCACAATTTGATCCAAGGAGAGCTTGATTATGTTTTGTGTGTAAAAGAGCTTTCACAAAGACCTATTTAGAAATTAGTGTGAATAATTTGAAAAAATAGAGACCATGGCAGCTCGTAGATAACAATTAAAGGAGGAGATCAAGCTCTACTTATTGATAGATAATGAGGGGTGAATCTTCAAGGACATTGAATTCGATGTTGTGGCCCTAAATTCCATAGGTATTAAGAATTGGTTTAAATTATTCTTCATAGTGGAGGAGCTAAGCCCATCATAAAGGAGGAGCAAATGATTATCATAATAAGATGGAGACATTATGACTTGGTCTCCATCTAGATGATCGAGCTTCATCACATTATTATAAAGACTAAGGTACAACATTATATAGACATCCTTTCTCCTATCTTTGTTGATTATAGGGTAGATAATGAATGGATCATCAGGGAGGGAGATTCAAAGAATATATCTTATATCTCTCTTGTAGCTTTTGAAAAATATTATAATATCCTTCTCCCCCATTTATAATTGTCCAAAATTAAGGAATTAACCAACAATCATGACCTAGACTCTATCTTTAGACCCTAACTGCACTAAGGACCCCATATCTTTAGGGAATTTAAAGGTAAGATCATAGTAGTCTAGTTAAAGGAGGGCATTAGAGTAACACTAACCCTATTAAACCAAACCTTTGGATCCCCCTCAACCACCTATGTGAACAAAATCAAGGTTCCCTATGTGCATTTCATGGTGGAACAAAAGCTCACCCCTTCAATTGAAGATTTGATCAGTGTCTTCTCGGCCAAGTAATTCACTACCATCAAAATGAAGACATCTAAACAATTTTATATGATTTCATACCTAATAGATTCCCTACTTGCCTCTATCAACTTCCATAGGATTATAAATTGGTCTCCTAAAGGAAAATCTACCATTTCCCACCATTACTCCAAATTGAATATCTTTAAGTATAGGAACCATATGCAATTTATTTTTGACTATGTCTACCCAGCCATAGTGGAGGTTATCACAAGTGTTACCATGCCTAGGGTCCACCCACTAATAAAAAATTATGTGGAAATGATGGGTGACATCTGGTACTATCATGACTGTACAATTTTCAAGATTAAAAGGATCATGTCCCAACCTTACAGATTTATATTTTATGTTCCTAGCAAGCTGGTAGAGTAAGAAATTACCTCTTATATCATCCATGAAATTATGTAATTTACAAATAAAAGAGGAAGGATCTCTTCCATCCATTCCTTTTGACCATTATAAGAACCATACTTCAAGATTGGAAGCAAGTTGATAAAATAGCCAAGCAAAGGGATTTATTTGGGTTTTAGGTTTATGAACTCAAGATGTGGGATCCTAAGAACATAGTGACCATTCATTTGAAGGAGAAGAACTTCCCAAATCTTGAGTATATACATCAAATTATTGTTCATGACACCATCTACATTAATGTCAAGAATTATGAAGAGGTGTTGGCCAGGATCCAAGGGCATAACATCAAACTTGAACACAGATTGATCAAGGATGACAAGCCATCTAGAGAGGCATGAAAATGCATCCTTTATAGTATCACTTGCTACTTAGAACATTTGGGATAGGCCAAGAACAACCCCAAGTAGAACAACCATAGCCATAGCCTTAAGGGCAAATTGTGCAAAAGCAGGATGAAAAACGCTGTGGTAAGAAGAAAATGGGAGAAGTGAGATTGTCAGAGAGACCTAAAGAGGTCCCCTCATCTTCAACACTACCCCAAATACCACCTTCCCCAATTCAATATTTTGATATGATTTCCTTAGATATAGAAGAGACACTTGAGGGTGACCTCAAGGAATTGGCTGAAGCATATGACATAGATAGGGAAGAGAAACTAATTAAAGAGACTCAATTCCAAGCAAGGGAGATAAAAGGAGATAAAGGGAAAGAGCTTTCTCTAGGTATGGTCCCATTGGATCCTAGGGAGAAGATAAAATAAAAAATGGAATTGGTCTCTATTGGGCCCAAAAGACCAAGGTTGACCTTCAATCACCCCACCAGTGAAGTTAATCTATTCAGTGATGAATTCCCAATTCATGTACCAGTCATCCATGACTAGTTTAGTTATGGAAAATTGCAAAATATTTCTTCTCTCTCACTCATGGGAACTCATATAGGTTGTGAATGTTGAAGTACATGATGACATGAAGCCATGGATTAGGGCTATGGTGAAAGAATATGAAGAGATAAGGATTATGGTCTCTCCAGGACCTAAAAGCAGGAGAGTGGATGCTCTAAGAGCATCAAGTAGCACAAGTTTAGAGGTCCCTAAACCTATAAAATTAATATAATAATCCACCATCATGTAATTTAATCTAGAGACAACTATATTAGAGAGGGTTACCACCAAGGAAGCCATGGTGGGAGTAGAGGAATTCACCTTCCAAAAGGTGAAACCCTTTGTAGGATTAACCCCATTTGGGAGGCAACAACTAGTTAAAGATACCATTCATGAAGAAGATGTTGAAAGCTTAATTGAACCCCAATTATCAAAAGAAAAAGTAGGGGTCATAGGAATGAAACAAAGGATCTATAATTTGGAAATGGAAATAGAAAACCAGGAGACATAGGCAATTCTATTAGTACCTAAGGCAATGACCAAAATTATTGATGAACCATTTTATGACATGTTTGAGGCACTCTAAACAATGAAGCTAAGGTAAATTACATTAGAATAGTAGAGTTCATTAGCCAAAGGCCTGGTCACCCAATGACAAGCCTTAGAGGACAAAATAGCGAAACTTATCAAAATCCAATCAAGGAAATAGATCCCAAGCTTCAAAACCATTAGTTTAGGACACTTGAACATAATTCTAGGAATTATGGTTGGCAAACTTAAAACTTTGAGTTCATGGGACAATAATGTGGAAAGACTCCTAGAAGATGATAAGGAGCTAATTACAAGGATTGAATAGCTTCTTGGGACTTTGCTTGCAGACCCTACATAACCCAGTACCCTTGGAATCATAAGTGATGAAGAATTCAAACATAGGACTATTTCAGTAAATCAAGAAAGCAAAGGAAAGAGCCAAGGCCAATCTAGGGCTGATAATAGTAGGATCCTAGACATGATATTCAATGATGGAGAAAGGATAAATGAAGCTATGAGCATTAAAGAAGCCATGGCTAGAAATGACAGAGAACTCGAGGACTTGGTAGATCAAGAAGAAAAGTGTATCCTAAATCTTGATATGGAATAAAGCAAGTTGATGAGAAACATAGAAAATCCATGAGCATCCTCCAATAATAATAAGTAGAGGCCCTACCTACAAATTAGACAATATTTTATTTTGTATAATTTTTTAGATTTTTGAAATAAAATATTTCATTGTAAAGGCATATGCTATTTTTTAGCATATTTTCCTCTAGGTCAGTATGATCCAAAAAATCAAGTGTATTTTAAAGCATGGTTAAAAAGGATAGTTATCCTTAGCTTTGTAAATTTGTAACTTAAAACTTGACTAATATACTACCTAGTCTTTGTATAAAAGGGTAGCATTTCCACTTTGTAAAAGAAAAAAAATTTGAGAAATTTTTATACACTTGAAAAAATTAATATAATCAAGGAATTCTACAAAGATTGTCCACATTTGATATGTCAATTACTAATATCACTTTTCTCTCAATTGCTAGTTTTATGTCTTGAATTTGAATAGTTTTGTTAAATTTTGGGTTGCATTTTCTAATCATAGGGTTTCTAATTTGTGCATATTCTAGATTAGTTGGAGGATCTTAGGTTTTTATTCATTTCATTTTTCTCTATATTCATATGTGCAAATGTTATTTGATTATAGTAGTAAATCCTTAAAGTAGACCTAGTTCTTACTTCTGGTTCTTTACATAATCTTTTGATGTTTTTCTAGTATATGGTGAAATTTGAGCTTAGACTATGTTGCATTATATATTGGTTGAATGCATACTCTATTGCAATTGATGCTAATTCATGATATTTAAGACTAAAATTAGTAATCACTCATTCTCTTTTCTACCTTACCCTTCTCTTTGCTCTATTTTTACACTAGATCACTAGAGTTTAAACTTCATTATAAATATCCACTTAGATTAGTTTTTATCTTAAGCCCAGACCATAATTCACTAAGTATTAATATAGATTGTATGTAATTCACAAAGAATGGATCAAGATGGCTCCCAACCAACCCTCATTATAAATTTATGGGACACCAATGGATATCTATACCACTATTTCACCATAGGTAACATCAAGTTGCCACAACCTACTACTCATGCTTTGAATTCCTTGAATTCTAGAATGAGAAGTGTTCTTTGAATAGTAAGGAACCCTGTGGTAGACTTAGAGGCATCAACAACTAGCGAATGCAAGTTTTTCAATACAACACATAATTATCAAAGAGTAAAGAATCAACTAAAAATTAAATGATTACTAATTTTTCACCCTAAGTGCTATTAGATTATTATAAAGTTTTGATTTTAATGTGATAGGAAAATTGGAAGAAATAGGGAACTAGAAATTAGTCTAAAGTTGGTTTCAAGACATTTAGGTTGAATGAGATCTATATTGATAGTGGTAATGGCTTGGTATTGGGGCCTAACCCCTCAATTCAAAATCTTGTAGTGATAAGGGTGTTGGGTGATTTTCCAATAAATACCATTAACCACATATTTATACTTGGCTAGAAATTAAGTCATCTTCCCCCTTGGTGATGAAATCCAAGTAGGTAGGCCTTGGAAATACAAATATTTAAATGCTTTTTGATTGTTAAGTGATTTGGTAGTGTGTTACAAAGATTAAATAGTGTTAATATAATGTTAATTTAAAAAACCACCTATTTAAACTATGTGATTTAATCTAAGCATATAAACAACTGAAAAGAAAACGTGAATTAATTACTAGTAAATAGATGTTAATTTCTTGATTAGTAAGAGTACACAGTTTAGGTGACACTATATTCAAATAATACATAAAAATTTTGACTGGGTCATTATCATTCTAAAAAAGAAAGATATTTAAGATCATAGTTGAACATGTTGACTATGTCTCTTAGATAGAATATAGATTATAGAACTACGTCTACTAGGTCAACCTAGTTAGTTATAGGTTTGTAATTTTGAAGACTGCTAACTTGTGAAAAATAGAACTAAAGGAAGAATTGAAATGATATAGAGATGATAAAGGAACCTTGGTGGTTTGAAAGATGATTTAGATTGAAATTTTTTATGTTTTAATGCTTAATTGCTAATTTAAAAATTTAAAAATTGGGTTGACTAGTTTAACCAAGTTTTGTAAAGCCCTATATGTTGAATAAGAATAATGAATAGAGTTGACATATTCAATAGTGTTTATTGACCTATCTGTTGACATAAGAAAATAACATATAGAGTTGACCTATTAGAAAATATATGCTAATCTAGAATTGAAGAAGAATACTATGCCAAACTACTTGATCTAGTAATTTTTAGTTGATGAAGACTTACACAAATAGAATATAGTCATTTTGAAGCCAATGTGTGTTAAAATTTCACATAGAAAGTTAGAACTATACCTACTGGTTTGATGAAATACTATAAATATATAAAAATATAATAAAATAATAAAAATGATAACTTGAAATTTTTTTTGCAAGGGTTAGATTCATGTCAAGTTCACCAAAATATATACAAATGGAAATGTAATTGATCTATAAATTAATCCTAACTCGAAGAAGATAAATCCTACTTACACTTTTAATTGTTGATACATTAGATACTCAAGGTCATGACCAAGATGGATCTATTATACCTATCCAAGGGATCTCTTACCATAATGTTATCATTAGGGAGGTTCTAAACCCTCTAGTAAAGTAAAACTATGTAATAACCCTAACGAGGTCCTATGTTTTAATATTCATAAATGTGCAAATGACAAAAGTAAAGTAAAAGTCTAATAGGTCAGTATGATGCAAAAAATCAAGTGTATTTTAAAGCATGGTTAAAAAGGTTAGTTATCCTTAGCTTTGTAAATTTGTAACTTAAAACCTGACTAATATACTACCTAGTCTTTGTATAAAAGGGTAGCATTTCCACTTTGTAAAAGAAAAAAAAATTGAGAAATTTTTTTACACTTGAAGAAATTAATATAATCAAGGAATTCTACAAAGATTGTCCACATTTGATATGTCAATTACTAATATCACTTTTCTCTCAATCGCTAGTTTTATGTCTTGAATTTGAATAGTTTTGTTAAATTTTGGGTTGCATTTTCTAATCATAGCGTTTCTAATTTGTGCATATTCTAGATTAGTTGGAGGATCTTAGGTTTTTATTCATTTCATTTTTCTCTATACTCATATGTGCAAATGTTATTTGATTATAGTAGTAAATCCTTAAAGTAGACCTGGTTCTTACTTGTGGTTCTTTACATTATCTTTTGATGTTTTTCTAGTATATGGTGAAATTTGAGCTTAGAATATGTTGCATTATATATTGGCTGAATGCATACTCTATTGCAATTGATGCTAGTTCATGATATTTAAGACTAAAATTAGTAATCACTCATTCTCTTTTCTACCTTACCCTTATCTTTGCTCTTTTTTTACACTAGATCACTAGAGTTTAAGCTTCATTATAAATGTCCACTTAGATTAGCTTTTTACTTAAGCCCAGACCATAATTCACTAAGTATTAATATAGATTGTATGCAATTCACAAAGAATGGATCAAGATGGCTCCCAACCATCACTCATTATAAATTTATGGGACACCAATGGATATTTATACCACTATTTCACCATAGGTAATATCAATTTACCACAACCTACTAATCATGCTTTTGAATTCCTTGAATTCTAGAATGAGAAGTGTTCTTTGAACAGTAAGGAACCCTGTGGTACACTTAGAGGCATCAACAACTAGCTAATGCAAGTTTTTCAATACAACACATAATGATCAAAGAGTAAAGAATCAACTAAAAATTAAATGCTTACTAATTTTTCACCCTAAATGCTATTAGATTATTATAAATTTTTGATTTTAATGTGATAAGAAAGTTGGAAGAAATAGGGAACTAGAAAGTAGTCTAAAGCTGGTTTCAGGACATTTAGGTTGAATGAGATCTATAATGATAGTGGTAATGGATTTGTATTGGGGCCTAACCCCTCACTTCAAAATCTTGTAGTGATAAAGGTGTTGGGTGCTTTTCCAATAAATAACATTAAACACGTATTTATACTTGGCCAAAAAATTAAGTCATCTTCACCCTTGGTGATGAAATCCAAGTAGGTAGGCTTTGGAAAGACAAATATTTAAATGATTTTTGAATGTTAAGTGATTTGGTAGTGTGTTCAAAAGATTAAATAGTGTTAATAAAATGTTAATTTAAAAAACCACCTATTTAAACTATATGATTTAATCTAAGCATATAAACAACTGAAAAGAAAACGTGAATTAATTACTAGTAAATAGATGTTAATTTCTTGATTAGTAAGAGTACACAGTTAGTTCTGATGACACTATATTGAAATAATACATAAAAATTTTGACTGGGTCATTATCATTCTAAAAAAGAAAGATATTTAAGATCATAGTTGAACATGTTGACTATGTCTCTTAGATAAAATATAGATTATAGAACTACGTCTACTAGGTCAACCTAGTTAGTTATAGGTTTGTAATTTTGAAGACTGCTAACTTGTGAAAAATAGAACTAAAAGAAGAATTGAAATGATATAGAGATGATAAAGGAACCTTGGTGGTTTGAAAGATGATTTAGATTGAATTTTTTTATGTTTTAATGCTTAATTGCTAATTTCAAGATTTAAAAACTGGGTTGACTAGTTTAACCAAGTTTTGTAAATCCCTATATGTTGAATAAGAATAATGAATAGAGTTGACATATTCAATAGTATTTATTGACCTATCTGTTGACATAAGAAAATAACATATAGAGTTGACCTATTAGAAAATATATGCTAATCTAGAATTGAAGAAGAATACTATGCCAAACTACTTGATCTAGTAATTTTTAGTTGATGAAGACTTACACAAATAGAATATAGTCATTTTGAAGCCAGTGTGTGTTAAAATTTCACATAGAAAGTTAGAACTATACCTACTGGTTTGATGAAATACTATAAATATATAAAAATATAATAAAATAATAAAAATGATAACTTGAAATTTTTTTTGCAAGGGTTAGATTCATGTCAAGTTCACCAAAATATATACAAATGGAAATGTAATTGATCTATAAATTAATCCTAACTCGAAGAAGATAAATCCTACTTACACTTTTAATTGTTGATACATTAGATACTCAAGGTCATGACCAAGATGGATCTATTATACCGATGCAAGGGATCTCTTACCATAATGTTATCATTAGGGAGGTTCTAAACCCTCTAGTAAAGTAAAAATATGTAATAACCCTAACTAGGTCCTATGTTTTAATATTCATAAATGTGCAAATGACAAAAGTAAAGTAAAAGTCTAATAGGTCAGTATGATGCAAAAAATCAAGTGTATTTTAAAGCATGGTTAAAAAGGTTAGTTATCCTTAGCTTTGTAAATTTGTAACTTAAAACCTGACTAATATACTACCTAGTCTTTGTATAAAAATGTAGCATTTCCACTTTGTAAAAGAAAAAAAAATTGAGGAAATTTTTTACACTTGAAGAAATTAATATAATCAAGGAATTCTACAAAGATTGTCCACATTTGATATGTCAATTACTAATATCACTTTTCTCTCAATCGCTAGTTTTATGTCTTGAATTTGAATAGTTTTGTTAAATTTTGGGTTGCATTTTCTAATCATAGGGTTTCTAATTTGTGCATATTCTAGATTAGTTGGAGGATCTTAGGTTTTTATTCATTTCATTTTTCTCTATACTCATATGTGCAAATGTTATTTGATTATAGTAGTAAATCCTTAAAGTAGACCTGGTTCTTACTTGTGGTTCTTTACATTATCTTTTGATGTTTTTCTAGTATATGGTGAAATTTGAGCTTAGACTATGTTGCATTATATATTGGCTGAATGCATACTCTATTGCAATTGATGCTAGTTCATGATATTTAAGACTAAAATTAGTAATCACTCATTCTCTTTTCTACCTTACCCTTATCTTTGCTCCTTTTTTACACTAGATCACTAGAGTTTAAGATTCATTATAAATGTCCACTTAGATTAGCTTTTAGCTTAAGCCCAGACCATAATTCACTAAGTATTAATATAGATTGTATGAAATTCACAAAGAATGGATCAAGATGGCTCCCAACCATCACTCATTATAAATTTATGGGACACCAATGGATATTTATACCACTATTTCACCATAGGTAATATCAATTTACCACAACCTACTAATCATGCTTTTGAATTCCTTGAATTCTAGAATGAGAAGTGTTCTTTGAACAGTAAGGAACCCTGTGGTACACTTAGAGGCATCAACAACTAGCTAATGCAAGTTTTTCAATACAACACATAATGATCAAAGAGTAAAGAATCAACTAAAAATTAAATGCTTACTAATTTTTCACCCTAAATGCTATTAGATTATTATAAATTTTTGATTTTAATGTGATAAGAAAG
Organism: Torreya grandis; assembly: GCA_037957365.1. Classification (NCBI taxonomy): domain Eukaryota; kingdom Viridiplantae; phylum Streptophyta; class Pinopsida; order Cupressales; family Taxaceae; genus Torreya; species Torreya grandis. The sequence continues at coordinate 577,836 of JARHVA010006485.1, read as the reverse complement.
TTGGAAGAAATAGGGAACTAGAAAGTAGTCTAAAGCTGGTTTCAGGACATTTAGGTTGAATGAGATCTATAATGATAGTGGTAATGGATTTGTATTGGGGCCTAACCCCTCACTTCAAAATCTTGTAGTGATAAAGGTGTTGGGTGCTTTTCCAATAAATACCATTAAACACGTATTTATACTTGGCCAAAAAATTAAGTCATCTTTACCCTTGGTGATGAAATCCAAGTAGGTAGGCTTTGGAAAGACAAATATTTAAATGATTTTTGAATGTTAAGTGATTTGGTAGTGTGTTCAAAATATTAAATAGTGTTAATAAAATGTTAATTTAAAAAACCACCTATTTAAACTATGTGATTTAATCTAAGCATATAAACAACTGAAAAGAAAACGTGAATTAATTACTAGTAAATAGATGTTAATTTCTTGATTAGTAAGAGTACACAGTTAGTTCAGGTGACACTATATTCAAATAATACATAAAATTTTTGACTGGGTCATTATCATTCTAAAAAAGAAAGATATTTAAGATCATAGTTGAACATGTTGACTATGTCTCTTAGATAAAATATAGATTATAGAACTACGTCCACTAGGTCAACCTAGTTAGTTATAGGTTTGTAATTTTGAAGACTGCTAACTTGTGAAAAATAGAACTAAAGGAAGAATTGAAATGATATAGAGATGATGAAGGAACCTTGGTGGTTTGAAAGATGATTTAGATTGAATTTTTTTATGTTTTAATGCTTAATTGCTAATTTCAAGATTTAAAAACTGGGTTGACTAGTTTAACCAAGTTTTGTAAAGCCCTATATGTTGAATAAGAATAATGAATAGAGTTGACATATTCAATAGTGTTTATTGACCTATCTGTTGACATAAGAAAATAACATATAGAGTTGACCTATTAGAAAATATATGCTAATCTAGAATTGAAGAAGAATACTATGCCAAACTACTTGATCTAGTAATTTTTAGTTGATGAAGACTTACACAAATAGAATATAGTCATTTTGAAGCCAATGTGTGTTAAAATTTCACATAGAAAGTTAGAACTATACCTACTGGTTTGATGAAATACTATAAATATATAAAAATATAATAAAATAATAAAAATGATAACTTGAAATTTTTTTTGCAAGGGTTAGATTCATGTCAAGTTCACCAAAATATATACAAATGGAAATGTAATTGATCTATAAATTAATCCTAACTCGAAGAAGATAAATCCTACTGACACTTTTGATTGTTGATACATTAGACGGATCTATTATACCTATCCAAGGGATCTCTTACCATAATGCTATCATTAGGGAGGTTCTAAACCCTCTAGTAAAGTAAAACTATGTAATAACCCTAACTAGGTCCTATGTTTTAATATTCATAAATGTGCAAATGACAAAAGTAAAGTAAAAGTCTAATATATTTCTCATGAAAGCTTGTGGCACAAAGTGAGGGTAATAAATATTAAAATTAAACATGAATAGAAGACATATAATCACGTCAATGTATACGAAAACCTAATGCATGGGAGAGAAGTACAAATGGATATCTATCTACTTTTATAAATGAGAAAAAATGTTAAGAATACTTACCTTTGAAGATGAACCCACCAAGCCTCAATCTCTCCCTCAACCAAGGTGCTTCACAAGATGTTGTTGTGGTATGTAAGGATGACAAGAATAAATAAGATCTAGGCTACACAACCTACTAATGCATCCAAAAACCTTCTCCATAAGATAATATCTATATCTCCAAAGACACTATTAAACCCTAAGCTATGTTCCTCAAGTAGAATGGTGGACACACACACACACACACACACACACACACACACACACACACACACACACACACACACACACACACACACACACACACACACACACACACACACACACTTATTATTCTCTTCTCTTCATAATAAATGATGAAATGAGTGTGTATATATAGTTGGATCTAACCCTAATATTTTCCAAAAGTTTAGTTAATAGGGTCAACCCAATTGACACACATATATATATATATATATATATATATATATATATATATCTTATTCTTCTCTTTTCTTCATAATAAATGATGAAATGAGTGTGTATATATAGCTGGATCTAACCCTAATATTTTCCAAAAGTTTAGCTAATAGGGTCGACGCAATCGACTCTATATCATTATTGACAAAATAAAATTAGGTCTTGGTCTAGGTCAATCAAGGGCTGACCTAAACCCTAAATGATTTTTTTCAATTAGAGTACATGGTAGATAAGTTGGATAGTGTATCACAAACCATAAAAAAAGATTTTAGGCTAGGGAAGGGATAGTGAATGTGGAAAATGATTAGAGGAGGGTGAAAAATAGGATTCAAAGCTTAGGGGAATGTTTTTAGGAGATGGTTGGAATGATAACAAGTGGTAGTATAGGGAAAATAATCTTACAAAGCACCAACAGTCTGCCCACCCCTTTCCCAGTTCACCCCTTAAGGAGTGCACTCAGAAAGATTGAGACTCAATAGGTTCTTGCAAGACAGAAAGCATTAGTAATTTATAAAGTTTGAAAATATTATGTATATACATAAATTGTTTAACATCTTAGCAAGAAATACTAAAAGACTCAAACGAGAAGATATCTATGTTTAAGTCATTTATGAAACCATGATTGTCTTATTGCTTACAATATGTTAATAATAGATAACTTGGTAAAAAAAATATAAGCTCCTTTTGGACCCCAAAAAGGTCTTTCAAAATATGGGCACACATGTCAAATTGGGAATCATAAAGGTTTACTTTTATTAAGTCATAACAACAACAACAACAACAATAATAATAATAATAATAAACATGATTTCAATTGTAAAAGTCATTTCATTTTGGCGAAATCAAACCTTCTTTGCTTGGGATGGTATTAGGGTTTTGCATGGCTACAAGAGCCATTATTGCACCACCTAGAGGGTAGAGGTGGAAGAATGGAGGTTATGGCTACTAGGGAAAAACTATTGCACCCATAAATAAGCGAGTGTTTTTAGTTGCATTTTGTGAACAAGCTATTATGCTCAGCCATAGGAAGATGGATTTGTTTGAAACAGAGCAAAATATTTTGACTACATTGGTCATTGTTGATGGATGCACATGCCATTTTCATAAACAATCTTAGGCATTTGTTACAAGTTGGGAAGCAACAACCCCAAAGGTAAGTTAGGCCATAATAATAGGCAAGTCACCCTCATCTGGTTAGAATATTTATGCAAACTACTTTTATAGCAGTTGGGTAATTAATTTAGTTAATTACTGGGATATATGCCTAGACATGCTTGCATAGACAAGCATATCTAAGCCTATGCCCCAATATGGGTTAAGGTATTCTGGGTATGCAAGTCGTATACTATATATTTTGGGTTATGATAGATTTAATTAAATTCTTGTTGTGCATGATCTGGTAATTACAATTGCTAAAAATGTTACCCATTTGAGTGTGCAAGATGGTTAAATTAATTTCCCTTTTTATAATATTATTAAATGTTTGAATTTTTATTATTATCTCATTGCTGGGTTATGACAAATAATTGGTCTAATGTTTATGAGTTATTATAAGGGTTTTCTTGATTTAATAATAGTATATAGTATCAGTTATCCTTCATTAACATGGTGGTGGCTATTCTTAACATAAGGATTTAGGGGTTTTGGAAAATAAAATCTTTTGTATTATTATGAGTTTGATTTGATTATATGGAAAAGAAAGTGGGAAATTTTAATATGATGTTTTGGAGGTTGATTGGTAAAAATTATGGCTTTTATTAAATAATTGTATTGTAATAAAACCTGACTATCGATGCATCTTTGAAAATTTTAACTCTCAAAAAGGGTAATGTGATAGTAGTTTTTGGATGGATCCCCTAAAAAAGATGATGAAAATATTTTTCTAAAACAAGAATAGATGTAGGATTAATGTATGGGATTTTTTATTCCAATCGACCCATTTTCCTTATGGCACAATGGTCTTATTTTTACCCAACTAAGCATAGTGTGAATAATTGTGGTTTTTGTTGTTTTTTCTTGGATTCCCTTTGTGACTCCTTGAAACAACTAAATGTTTAAATTAAACTCAACTGTGATGGTTTTTGGGCATAGTATGTGTAAATGCCTGCTAGATTGATACATGATTAATTTTTAGGTTGGGGTATGGTGCATCAAGCCCTTGTGATAATGTTGTATTCATGATATTTTTCTAAAGTTATATATAGTAGCCTATAGGGTTTGGGGTTATTATTGTAAGAGATATAGAAGTCAATTATTGGTTGTACATATCCATTTATATGATTAAGTTGTAACCTTATTTCATTAGATTTTGCTGGTAGTGGAAGGTAAGCACTCTTAAAACTAATGAATTGAGTTTCTATTTACCTTGGTGACTTTTATTGGCTATAAGTAGTCTTCTAGCTATTATGGATTGTGTTCCTTGTTAATTCAATCCCTTAGATGTATGATAGAATAGAATAAAATGTTAAGAAATGTTAGTATGTTTTGATTCAATTATATGAGCATTATCTAATTGTCAAAAAAGTTCCTTAAACTAAATAAAATACTTGGGATGATCTCCAAGTAACATAATCCTGAAATTTTTTGGCTTGGGATTTATTATTTGTTTATTAAATCTTGAATTATACCATGAATTTTTCTTGCAAACTTGTTGACTCACTAGGTTAATGCATGATCCTTGGATTGAAGGGCAATTGCATCTTTTTGGTAGTTGGATGTAAAAGGTTATGTTATTGCTCCTTGTTGTGGGTTGTCATCATCATTTTGATTGATTGTTATAAAACCCTATGTTAGATAGGTGTTATGAATAAGAATTTTCCATTCAGAATTTAAGTAAGAGTGTGCTTGTGAGTTTGAGGTAATGATAAGGGACCCTTGGAACTTGTTATATTCCCTTGTGAATTCTAGTTCTCTGTATTATGTAAATTTTTGAGTATAGGATTGACTGGTGTATTTATTAATGTATTATTAGTATTAGACTTATTATTGGTTGATTGAATCTATTTTTTTCTCCATGTGTGTAAATTGGCCAAAAATCAACCTTGAGTGTTGTTTAACACTTAGAATAGTGTTCATTATATCTAATATGGTTCCTTTGAATGGGTATAATTTAATTCCTACTATAAAAAGGATTCTACACAGATAGTAATATCTTGATGACCATTAATTCACTTCTGTTAGATCTATGATAGATGCTAGTTCTAATTTATGTTTATTCGCATTAGATTATAAGTAAATGAGAGTATGAATATTGCTCTTGATAAATATATGCAACCAAGTGAAATTCAAATGAATGTACATTCTATTATAAATAACAATGAATATGGTATGCAATTAAGGATAGGGAAGGTGGGTCTTTATGGTAAATCAACAAGAGGGCTGATCATAACATTTTTATGGATTGAAATTGAACTTGTATGAGAAATATAAACATTTTTTATGCATTAAATATTTATTGGTTTATGGAATCACATTTCATCACAATGATGGATGATAGAAATATTGGTATAACATTCATAGCTCTACCTTATACCTGTAAAATGGATTCACTTTTATTACTCAATGAATAATTATCATGTTACTATTTAAATTGGTATTTTAAAAGGGAGATGACTTACCAAGATTCTGATGGTGTGGGTCTTAACATGTTTTATTTTAAGAAAGGATGTGTCCTAATTAAACATTGCGTGACCATTTTATGAAGTTGGTCTTTTGTTTGGAGTTTTTTGTGCTCACACTTGAGTGAATAATCTTCTTATTCTGTGATTTTGACCAACGGTGTAATGGATAGGCATCCTAAATAAATTTAGAAGACTGTATAACTTTTCATTCATTTGTGTCTACTTTATGACATTTCCATTATTATATAGCCTATTTAGATTTGATTGGATGGGTATTTGGATTTTAAATATGTGATGAAAAGTCTTTGTTCTTCACATAATTTTTGTAACACTTGGATGTTGGAATAGAAAAATAATTATATTTTATAATTATATTGTTTAAATGATTAGGTGAAGTCATTATGATAAAGCAATGTGTTAATGATTATTAGTGAAGATCAAATTCTCTGTTAATGGCTAAAATGTTTGATAGACTTATCAAAAAGTCAATGGCATTCTTGGATAGAATTGATATTAATTATTTTCTTTCAATAATTGCATCAAATAAGGAATATATATAAATTTTAAATTGTTTAAATGATATTAGGTGATTATCATTATTTGATTAAATTGTCATAGGGTATAAAAGATAGTCAAATGCATTTGAAAGAACCCTATGCTAAAGAAATGTCAATAATAACCTTATTATTGTTAGCATCACGGTGTTTGATTCGAGTTATAATATTTTATAGAGGACTTATTGTTTAGTTGACATAACATGGAACTTATAATGTTCAATGACTTTTATAAAGTTAATGCATGGGCAAATAGTGAAGTCAATGAATATGCAAATTTTGAAGGACTATTATAATGATTATTTTATTTGTTAATCAGGAACATTCAAGATTATTAGTGTTTCTAACTGGTTTTGACTTGAGTAAACAAACACTTAACAAAACCATTATGTGAGTTTGAAGTCTTCTACATGAGTAAATGATGGCAGACTATTTGTTCTATTTAGTTATTCTTGGCATGCATAGACTAAGCTAGAAGTATGGCTGAGAAGTTTGGGGAATATCTTAGATGAGGGAGGAGAATACAATATTGTGGAGAGAGGCCTAGATGGCATATGATGACACAAAGATAGAATGACTGGTAGAGAGAATAAGAGAGAAGATGTTCAAGTTATTCTTGAAAGACAAAAGCAAATATTAGTGAACATAACCATGTTGGTGATGTATTAATTTCCTAGATGAAAATGTGGATGATTTTTGTATATGTTTTCATAGGGTTTTTAAGTAGCTTAATTTTTCTGAAATTATTCAAAAGGATAAAGGTTTGGCCTTGCGGATTGCTTGACCATCCACACAACCTAACCTCTATCCTTAAAACCCTAAATCTTAAAGGCTATTATTGTGTGAAGCTTTTATATTTAAATTAAATTATGAGTTTGAATTTTATGTTTAACTTAAATTAAATATAATCCCTAGCTAAGAATATAAAGATTGATTCTATCAAAATTACAGAGTATAATATTAGGACTCTGTTGTGATTATCATTTTAAAATCCTACTCTAAAGACATTGGGGCTCTTTTTTTAATAAATATTTATATATGGCTGAGGTTTACTCTTGAATGGAAATTTTGGGTTTTAATTGTTTTACCTTAAGGATATATTCTATGTGTTTAGGGTTTAATTAAAACCCGAAGTTATACAAAAAGGATTATTTCTTGTTATTAGAATGTATAAATAAACTTGATCAATATTTTTGATCAATATAAATGCAGTAATGTTTGTGTATAAACCATAAACCCTGTATGTGTGTGTATATATATATATATATACAGACCTTCTTAGGGTTCAGTTGTGTATACATACCTAACTTGTAAATTTGGGTAATGAAGTTATAGGGTTTGTATACCATTATTGACTCTCTCTCTCTCTCTCTCTCTATATATATATATATATATATATATATTCTATATAGTCAATAATGGTATACAAACCCTATAACTTCATTACCCAAATTTACAAGTTAGGTATGTATACATAGTTGAACCCTAAGAAGGTACACACACACACACGCACACACACACACACACACACACACACACACACACACACACACACACACACACACACACACACACACACACACACACACACACACACACACACACACCTTCTTAGGGTTCAACTGTGTATACATACCTAACTTGTAAATTTGGGTAATGAAGTTATAGGGTTTGTATACCATTATTGACTGTATACACACACACACACACACACACACACACACACATAGATATAGGGTTTATGGTTTATACACAAACATTACTGCATGTGTGTGTGTGTGTGTGTGTGTGTGTGTGTGTGGGGTATAAAAACCCTATAACTTCATTACCCAAATTTACAAGTTAGGTATGTATACACAACTAAACCCTAAGAAGGTCTATACACACACACACACACACACACACACACACACACACACACACACACACATACATACAAGGTTTATGGTTTATACACAAACATTACTGCATTTATATTTTGAACTGATTAATAGAATTATGAGTTATAGGGAAAAATATTTAATCTTTGTTGTTTTTAAGATTGTAGTTTGCAGTTAAAAAATTGTATTGAATTTGGGTTATGTAAAACCATAGATTCTATAAAACCTAAAAATATGTTTATGATACTCTAGTGTATCTTAATAAAGATACGATTGACTAGGTATATGTTATATGAGTATGTATACATTGATTTATATAAATGATATAGTAATAAGATCTATAATCAATACAATGTGAACTGTGCAAAACAATGGACTGGGTTTAAAAAGTTGACTATGAAATATTTTTTGATAATATCATGAGACCAGTATAACTTATCATGAATAAAATTAGATTAGTTTTTATGTTGAATGAAAAATTAAAGGCATTGGGTAGGTCTGAGTAGTGATTGAATTATGTCTTGAAAAAATATAAAAATGGAAAAATGTAGATGGCTAAGTGAATAGATAGCTGTATATGTTTTTATTAGTTATTTATTTCATTAAATTCTGAGTATGCTAGTTGAAGTACTTTAGATAAAAATTGTTTGGTATATTAAATGGCTATGAGAAATTATTGTAGATCGAATGTTAACCAATAATATGAGATACTCTAAGATCATGGGCAATGGATTGTCTACTTCGAGTATAACGTATACATTCTCAAGTTAGCAATTATATATATATATATATATATATATATATATATATATATATATATATATATTTGAGAGTTTATAACTTGTACATATATACATGGTATATACATTTGATTTTTTGACTATGTTATAAATCTAAGAATGAATATACCATATATAGATGTACACAACTTGTTGTATGATTGCGAACATTATCTATATAACAAAGTAATATGGGTGCTTTATTATGTATTTAATGTTTAGTTGAAGCATTACAAATAAGTTATTTAAAATGTTTAAATATAGATCATATTAAGTTTTAATAGGATTAGCTTATTATTATATTATGGAATATGAAAAAATAAATAAGCTATGTTTAATGTTATGTTACGTGGATGAAATAGCATTTTGAGTTACATATTGATATTGGGTAACTTGTAGTATGGATATGATTCTTACCTTGATGGTATGTTTCTATTGAGGACTATATATGATTTTATTTATTATTTTATAATAAATTAGATGATTTTTAGATTCATTGTATTACAATTGATGGATTAAATGTACGTATTTGATATTTTAATACTTAGCATATTTTATATCTGTTGATAGGGAATATCCTAACTAAATCTATTTAGTTTTTATATTATTATATAATTAACCAAATCTTTCATTTATGACACTAAATAAGTAGTGTAATGGATTCTATTGGCTTAATTAATGCTATCAATGCATGTTAAGATGTAATACAATTGAGTGGTGTGTATGAAATTGACTGATCCTAAATATCATTAACTATTTGAAAACTTTATCCAAAGTAATGTTTATAGTTAAAAATTTTCATTTCATGTGTTTGATATAGTTTGCATGTTTGTAAGATATCATGTTAAAATGAATTTATTTATGGTATACATCATGTATTAGTTATTTATAGCACATGGGTTCTAGTTTGTCACTCTATATTCTCACATTATCATTATCTACCCATCTATGAAGGGAAGACCATTCCCTTGTTGGGAGATAGTTCGAGGGATCGATGGTCTATGGTTGGTGTGGAAAAGCACTCAAATGATGTTCTCCCTCCCTATAGGATTACTACACTTGAGATTATAGATAGATACTTGAGTTTGTTGAGACTCATGCGTCGTGGAGCTTATTATTATTATTATTATTATTATTATTATTATTATTATTATTATTGAGACATTATTATTTCTGAAACTATACAATTGATTCATTTATACATCTATAGGAGTGGCTGTAATGTTGTATAAGATGTTTCTAAAATTTTATTATTACATTAATGGAATAAATGCAGTCTTTATTATTTATTCAACATTGTTCATGTTTTGTTATAGCATTAGCATGGTTGGTGATCATCAGCTAAATGTATTAGCTATAAACCTTGTAGGGTTAGCTAAAAATATTACATTTAGCTAAATATCACTCAATTAGGTTTATCATGGCGAAATCTATTAGATGAATATGTGTAATTTTTTTAAATTACTCTATTTTAGTATAACCCAGTGGGTTGTTACATTTTAAGGTTGTTCAAGGACAAATGGCTATTGGAGGAGATGAGAAATATTGATGAAGACCTAAATACATTTTTATCTTTCCTTAAAATGGTCTAAAACTTATCCCATGAAATTTTATTCATTCTCGACCTCATCACACTTGAGCGTGACCAACTCGGGCTAGAATGTTGTAATTTGGCTTAACTTGAATTTTACCCATTGAAAATACACGAAACTTCAAAAAATGTCCTAATTTAAAGTAAAATATTTTATTTTGGTGTTTCTAGGGTGGTAATGTATGAATTTATACAATTTATAGGATTATAGGCTTGCTTAGGCCTAATTAGGCCTAATTGGAAAATCTAGGTGTTGATAAAATGGTTCTGAAATCAGACTTGGGACATAAAATTTTGAGTGAAGTTATAAAAGGATAATGGGTACTCAAATGTACCTTTAGTTTCCCTGGAAGTGTTATGAATATATCAAACTAATGAGTTTTGTGTCTAAATAGTGCTACAAGGAATAAGCCTTCCTAGAGAGAAAATATGAGATTGATGAATGAAATTACAAAATGAAGGTGAAAAAATAATTGGATGGGGGCATTAAATAGATTTGAAATTAAATTAAATCATTCAAACTCTAATAATGTGACTTTTTAATACATAATGACTCCTAATAGGGAGTTTCAAGGAAGATGGTTGAGTCACTAATGCAATGAAGCAAGTCCACACCACCTTGAGAGGAATATCATCAAAACAAGTGCATAGATGTTCAAGATAGACTTCAAGACTATTTATTGACATGAATTCTTGATTGTAACTTACTTATTCATGATGTGACACTTGTCAAAATCTTCTCCAGTGCCTCTCCTCGCTCTCTTTCTCATTCTCTTCTATATGTATGCCTGATTTTGGCATTGAAAGGATCCTTCCACCAGGAGTGCATATCCTTACTCTTTTTTTTTTCTTATTAAAAAATAATATGATTGTTTTGCATCCTTATATGGTTTTATGTAGTGTAAATATTAGAATGGTTAATCCAAGCAAGTTTAGACTTATCTCACCTTATCTTATTGTCCTATTCTTCTTGCCTTCATGTAGTTTGTTTCTCTATTACAGGGTCTGAATAGTGACATCAGGAGTTATAAGTAGAAAACACCTTACCTACTACCTCTTTTCATATCATTCATATGCTATATTTTTATTATGAGAATTTTATGTTGTTGTAGTCTTATATGTCTTAGTGCACATGTAAGTTAGTGGTAGAGGTCACAAAATTTGCTGAATCACATCCCTAGTTTAGTTTACTTTCAGTTCTCTTTGCCTTTTCCTTTATAAGTAGTAGCTTAGTATTGATTCTAGGTGAGATCATCAAGGGAGATAACCATATCTAGATTTTATCTTCAGCTATAAGGTCACCCATAACCTTTAGAGAGATACCATGCTATCAATTAAGTGTGGAGGCTTGAATAACCTCTTCAAGGATGCAAATTTTGATGATAATAGTTATGGAATGCCAAGTGAGATAATATATTTCATAAATTGAATAGTTATTGGTGATGATCTTCAATACATAAATATTTGGAGGCATTAACATAAGAATCAATGGTGACTCTGAGTTCATTCAAATGGTTTTCATAGCCTAAGTATTCTTTCAAGTGAGTAATCTCTATGTTTTGCCTTTCACATGAAGTTTCATGGTTGATTTTGAAGTGGATTTAAATTTTAATCAAGTTGGTGATTCATATCAAGCCTATGTTGATCCTTTATAGCAACATGTTAATCCTTACCATCATCCTAATGAGCCACATCAACCCTATGTTGATCCATATCATCTCTATAATGACCCTAGTTACCCTCCATATCACTGTAGTTACTAATATGACCAACATTGTTATCAAGAGTGAAACTCTTCCTCCTCTCCACATCAACCTTACCAATCTTGTCAGTGTTCATTTCATTCCTATCAAACTTTCCATCATCAATAGTTAAGTTATAAAGAGGAGTATATAACTAGGCAAATTCAAGCCAAGAAAGAACAAGATTCTCAACTGCTCATGAAGATGTTAAAGAATGAAATGGTAATGAGAACTATGGATAGAACATAGAAATTTAACAAGTTATCCTTTTTAACCTCATTGAAAATCTAAGGAAGTCATTTCAATTCTCAGAGAATGAGTGGGTAGTTTTTGAAGAAGGAAACCAACATGTCTTAACCAATGAAAGGTTGGGAATAAGAGATTTGAATCAATGCATAAAGGAAAAGTTATTAATATGGAAGAAGTAAGAATTTTAATCTCTTCAACCAAAATTATCCTCTCCAATTCTAAGTAAATCTTATTTTATTCCAAACCTCCTCCAAGATGCAATATATCATCATAATTTTGAAGCCAAACAAAAGCCTATGCCTATGCAAGTTCTTTCTCAATAACCTCTTCCCATGCCCATCCAAAATCAGAAGAAAGAAGAGGAGTTATAGATCAATCCAATTCAATTTTTAATCCTCCTAATACCTTCATCCATCCCTCAAGTGGAAACACACCATCAAGAGGAAGATCCTAAGTTATAATTTGGAAGCAAGTGGTAGAGTCATGGGGCAATAAAGATTAAAAATGCCTAGATTTGGAAATGGAAGCCAAAGAGAAACCTTTACCTATTCAATCCCCACCCATACATCCTCAAGAAACTAAACCCTACCATCATGGAGGTCAATTCAAGAAAGTATTCAAAATAAGAAGGAAGTCCTTGTTGACAAGGTTCCATCCATATCTCTTCAATAACCCTAAATATTCCCATCATAGAAGTCTATTAAAGAAGGCATCCAAAAAAAGAGAGAAATCCCAATCTCTTAGAGTGCTTACCAATCTCCAAGCCAACTCATGAAACTATTCATCCCACTCTATCAAATGAATAAATTTTCCCTCCCACCATTTCCCTGTTAGAAGAAAACTTAGTTGTATAGAGCATAGATGGGAAGCCAAGTGAAGAGACTAATGCTCTAATTGAACATGATGAGGAATATTCAAGTGAATATGATGGAGAAGTCATTATTGGAACACTTGGTAAAGAAATAGGTAAAACAATCTTTAAAGATGAAGGGAAAGGTGACCTTGATGATGTGGCAATAAGATTTGAAGGAGAGAATAGTCTTGAAGGTGAAAAAAGCTCAATTGAGTGAGTTGAAGTAGGTTCCCATCTAGCCAATCATCTCAATGAGATAATGGATGATAAAAAAAAATATTTCTTAGAGACTCTTTATGAATTAGAATATAAATCTATAATAGAGATGCATTTAAATATCTTCCAAGATGTCTCAAGTGGCCAAGACGATTTAAAATATTGTTTTAAACTCTCTCATTTGAATAAAAATGATGGATTAATTTATTTTTACAAAGGAGAATTGGTTGAGTTGACAATAGAAAATCTCAAAGAATAATTTACCTAGAGAGTCTTAATGAAGATTTTGTATCTGATATTGAGATAGAAGGTCTTTCAAATGAACAAGATGAATTCTTGAGTGGGCTTGAAATGGATTCCAATGAGAAAGACAAAATCCAATTTGAAGCAATGATTTATGACTTTCCAAGCAACCACCATGAAGTTCATGGTCAAATCAGTAGTTAGAAAGGTGATAGAGATAGATCCTCAAGGTGACAATCATATTCAAGATACCTTCTCAAGTAAAAATGAAGAGTTTCAAGATGACATGTGGCATCAATATTTGGATATTTGTAATGAATTTGAGGCTCTTTTAGGGACTATATCTCTTACTGGGTAGGTTGAAGATGCTTGTGAATTTTCACTCTTCCTTTAAGAATAATGTGGAAACCCCCAAGAGATCATTCAAGCTAAATCACACCATTTTATTGAGCCAATAGAAATTAAAGAAGACGCTACCATTACCAATCAAGATGTCATCACTTTTAAGGTGAGTTCAAATAGCAAGGAGCAATCTAAGAATAGTCTTGGGCCATAATATGAGTATCTTTTCTTATAAATAATGTTTGTTTCTAATAAATCACTTGAGAATATGTCAAAGGAGTTGGCAAGCAAGAGGTCTACTCCATCAAACATCAGGATAAAAAGGCAGCTTGCTCTACATCATTATCCATCCCATGAAAGAGATGTTTGTAGAAAATTTCCTTTTGATCTAGGAGGAAGATGTCTTGAGGTTAGTTGTGGTTAATAGTTTTATTATGATTTTATTTCCCTAAGTGATTTTTAGCATAGGTGTGTGTGTGTCTTGCCTTAGTTTTGTTCTTGATTTGTTGTGTGTTTTGGAGGCATATCAGCTATCTTTGTTTGTTCAAGGCATTTACAATCAGGTTTAAGGTCTAATCAGGTTTGAAGTTAAGGATAGGTGACCTTATATTGCAATGTATGGATAAATCAAATAGTCGAAAGTTCATAACAAACATGAAATAACAGGAGGTCACCAAAGATGTTAACCAAATTTGGCTACCATAGGTTAGTCTAATTAAAAACTTGCTATTTAGTTCATGTTTAACTTTGTTGATAGCCTTGAAGATGTTTGTCTTGTTCATGTCTTATCTTGTCTTGGTAAAGTGTGGTGTGGTTCCTAGTGGTGATCAAGGTATCTTAGGGTAGCCTATCCAAACAATGAGTTTATGGTCCCAAAAATGACTAACCAATGTTTATAACTTGACCCTTCATAAGGTTTTAATAGAGTTTAAGGTATTTTTGACAAGGTTAAGGTAATTGATCATTTTGTTTTATGCTTGTCCAAGTTATTCCATGTGAATTCCAAGTTATTCTAAAGGTGATAAAGGTAAAATACAACTTTTTAGGTCATGTGGTACATGTAAACATCATATCTACACTTCTTTGATCCATATAACTTGAAAAATGATGCTTATTTCACCCTTCCAATGTTAAAAGCCATTTCAAGTGTTTTATTTCTCATTTTATACATTAAAGGAAGGAATATTGTAAGATATAGAAGGTAAATGGTTTGAATGTGTTCTTGGCACATTTATACACCTCTCTATAGGTTTGAAGAGACTCCACGAACACTTATTCCTTGGCTCAAAGAGAGTTTCAAGTAAAAAATGGCTATTTTCATTGTTGAATATGGTCTCAAATTACATCCATGGATTCTTACATACTCTTTAGGACATATCCATGCTTAGGAATGTGTATCAGATCCAAAAATAATAAAAAATCTCTTCCATTTCCCCCATTAATTTCTTTACATGCTAGTGAGGGTTATTTTCAAACACTTGGTTGATGAAGGAGAAAAAGATTTGGATAAAATGATATTATGGGAATATAGGGGCCCATATTACCTAAATATTACATGCATTTATTTTAGGTTATAAGTTCTTAATTTTATGAACCATTGCTAACAAAATAAGTTCTCTAAAACCCTCTCAAAACCTCATTAACTCAATTTCAGGAGATTTCCTGGCATTTAAAAACTCATTTATTAGAATTAAGGATGGTTTTAGGTATTTTTTGATCCTTGTGGTCCCAAAAAATCTCTTTAAGAATTCATTTGGCACATGTGAATGAGCATCTAGTAGAAATGAGTATTTTTCATGGTTTCATGTCACAGTTAGGACTACAGGCAGGGTTCTTATTAATTTTGGATGTTTTTTCACCTCAGAGGGTTTAAAAAAAATTTAGAGTAACATCCGATATCTTCTATCAACAATCCTTAAACTTGTTTATGATCTCATAGTACCAAGAGACCACATGCAATATTTTTGAAGCACCCTCCAAGTGAATTATGTATAGCATATTAGAGACCTACATGCATGTTAAGGATTCAATAGAGAAAAGTAAATTGTTTATATTTAATTAAATATAGTGAGATAGGTAAATATTGTAATAAAAATATAATGAAGGCCTTCATAGGCAACCAAAGTGAGAAAGTCTAAAATGATGATGAATCTTAAGACAAGCTTGATGGAGAACTACAAGTTTGTTCTCAAGTTACAAAGAGAATATGAAATATGTGTATTGAGATTAGGGTTTTTATGGTTAATATGAGTTTTTAATGTTATTTAATAAGTTTACATAGAGGATGGATCTCTTAAAAGAGGATAAACATGCCAAAATAGGACTCTTAGGGTCAGATTGGCGTAATTATTCACAAACCCTCAATATGGGTAAATCAAGTTGTAAATATTTTTGGGAAGTCAATAAATATTGAAAAAAACTTGGGGTTAATATTTAATATCCATAAAATCCATGAATGGGATACCCTAAATTCTTACATAGTACAAGTGTGAACCTACAACCTTCAAAGGTAAAAAAGGTCTTATGAGTAAACTCCATGGAGGCCTTGAGAAGTAGCATAGGTGAAATGAACACTGATACACTTCATGTAAGAGGATGTATGAATATAAAAGACACAAATCAATAAATCAAACTTTAAATATCATCCTTGAATGAAATAGCAGGTTAGAGACCTATGGACATTAATCTAGCGTTTGCAAGGAATACTAGATGTTTGAAAGAAATTTGAGATGTTTGAGGAGGTTTTGGCCTTGTAAAGTGTTATAAAAATTAAAAGAGATAATTTTAGGGAATAATTGAACAATATAAAATCTAAAATTGTCTTAAACTAAAGTGAATTCAGATATACAGGTCTACAGACGTGTAGGTCTACATTCTCAAGCCTAAGAAACAAATCTTGCCTAGAATATGATAGTGTGAATAATAGGTAAGGTGTCAAAACCATAATGAGAGGTTTAAAGAGTGAATGGAGGGTATAAAATAGATGATAATTGAAACAATAAACCTTTATTTTACCCTTATAATCATCAAACTAAAAGAAACACTCACAACCCTGCTAAAAACTCCTTTTGAAAGCTTGCTTTCAAGTTTGAAGAAAGTATACATTGTTTGCATTGGATTGGAGGATTGGATGAAAAATAATGGTGTATTAGGGTCATAATATACCATGGTTTTTATATGATCAAAGAGTGATTGAAAATTACAGAAGATAACTAAAGACTTTTCACAGTCCTAAAACATGCACAAATATTCTTGAAATTGGCAATTTGAGAGATTTTGAGGTTATTCAAGGACAAATGGCTATTGGAGGATTTGGGGAATTTTTTGTCAGAAATAAATAAAGTTTTATTTTTCCTTTATATGTTCTTAAAATTCTCCCATGTAATTTTCTTCACTCTCGGCCTCCTTTGTCTTGAGTATGACCAACCAGGGCTTGAAAGTTACAATTTGGCCTAACTCAAGTTTAACCCATTGGAAATACATGAAAATTTTAGAAATATCCTTATTTAAGGTACCCTACATTTTTTTAGTGTTTTTATAGTGGTACTATATGTATTTTTATGGTCTATAGGACTATAGGCTTATTTTATGCATAACTGGAAAAGGTAGGTGTTGATAAAATGGGTCTACATTGGGAGTTGGGATCTAAAATTTTGGGTGAAAATATAAAGGGATAATGGGTACTAAAATGTACCTTTATTTTCTTGGAATTTCTATGAATATTTCAAACCAAGGAGATTTGTGTCTAAATAGGGATACAAGGAATAGGCCTTCCTAGAGAGAAAATATGAGAATGATGAATGAAATTGTAGAATGAAGGTGGAAAAATGATTGGATAGGGGCATTTGATAGATGTTCAATGCAATTCAGTTAGTTATAATCCAAGAATGTGACTTGTCAATACATAATTACTCTTAATGCAAAATTTTAAGGAAGATGGATAAGTCACCAAGGCAATAAAGTAACTCTTACGCCACCTTGAGAGGAATATCATCAAACCAAGTACACACATGTTGAATATGGAGTACAAGAATATTTATTAACATGCCTTCTTGATTTTAACTTATTTATTCATGAGGTGACACTTGTTATAAAATTCTCCAATGCCTCTCCTCTCTCTCTCCTCCTCATTCTCTTCTATATGTATGCCTAATTTTGGCATTGCAAGGATCTTTCCACTATGATTATTATATAGATTTGATATTTTATATGCCTATTGATCAATAATATGATTATTTTACCTCATTTTATGGTTGTATGTAGTGTAAATATTCAAATGGTTGTTCTAGGCAGGTGTAGACTTAGCTCACCTTATCTTGTTGACCTATTATTCTTTCCTTCTTGTAGTTTGTTTCTCTATTTCAGGTTATGAAGAGTGTCATGAGGTATTATAAGTGGATTAGAAGTGGCAAACACTTTCCATTCGATTATCACATTGCTTCACCTCTTTACAAATAATTTATGTGATAGATTCTTCTTAGGAGAAGTGTATGTTGTTTTAGTCTTATACGTCTTAGCGCACATGCAAGTCAGTGGTAGTGGTCACAAAATTTGGTGCATCACCTCCATAGTTTAGTTTAATTTTAGTTATCACTTCATTTTCCTTTGCAAGTAGTAGTTTAGTAATGATTTGAGGTGAGAGCATCAAGGGATGTAGCCCTATCTCTAGGTTATCTTTAGCTATAAGGTCACCCACAACCTTTGGAAAGATCCCATGCTGTCAATTAAGTCAGGAGGCTTGAACAACCTCCTCAATTGTTCAATTATTGATGATAACATTACTTATTCAAAAAACACAAGTGAATGTCCTCAGTACTTCATTGCAGTCCATACCTTCTCTAAAACCTTATGTAATAACATCGACATATAATGTAAAAAATAATAACATATCCTCTAATGAAATCTGAATTACAAATTATGGCAATATAAATAAAGGATATAAATTATTTGACAAAATATAACATTCATATGGCATTGCATTGAATGCAATGATTTTGGGATATACAAAGGATGGATATAAAAAGGATGAAAACTATTATTATTTCAACATACTCTATAAAACATGTACCTTTTTTGAAAGCATGTCCTATCAAAGTTTATACATTATATAAAATGTTAACAAAATAAAACTATAGTTACATGCTAAATAATTATCAAGCATGCTCATTCAAAATAAAAGATTTGATATACACTTATTAACTATTATTAAAACATGATTCTTGTCATAATATTAAAGTCCTTAACATACCAAGTCATAATGTTAAGATCATTTTCTATTATAAAAAAAAGTAAATACCTTATACCCATAATTTTGTTTAGATATTTTTCAAATAATTACCTTACATTGTATGTATTACCACACTTTAAATTAGAGTGTTTGAAACTAGAATATATGATAAAATTATACTTTCTATTATGCTTAGATAGATTTAGATATCCTTATTTAAAAATATTTTTATATCAAGATGATATATATTTAAGATAAGATTCCATCAATGTGATTTCTTTTACTATAATGCTTCAAAACTATGTTACCTTATGTCTTGATTTATGCTTTCAAACTCTATATAGGAATATTTAATAAATTCTAAAAAAATTACAATCAAGACAATAGAGAAAATTAATATTTTTCTCCATATTTAATTGAATGAAATTTATAAATTGTTGTATGCCATTACTACTATGGGACTTCAACTTTTCATACAAAAAAGTGTGCAAATTTTCTCAATATGTTTTCAAAAATAAGAAATATCTTTTTGGAAATAACCTTTCTAAATTTTCACATCAAATCACTTTTCACATTAAAAATTCCTTGATTTTATTGTTGAAAATGAGTACAAGAAAACATCACCACTCACCTTGAATGTTGAAACTTCAATATCAAATTAGATACACCATTTAAAAAAGATTAAATTTTGATATCTTTTGTGAAAAATGTTTTAATTACTAAGCTAGAGGCTTTAGATAATGGGGAACCCCATAAGATTCATCTCACAAGAGACAAAACAAGGGAATATTCCATTATTGACAGTTGGTATGAAATTTGTGCTAGGGGATATGTGGCTAAGGAAACAATCAGATAAAGTAAGGTTGTATGAATTATGAGAAGGCTTCATGGATGAAAGTGATATCATGTTTGATGGATGAGGGGATCTCAATTGAATGTAGTTTCGCCTAGGGGTTTTATAGCAGGCATCGAAGGATAGATTTAAGGCAATCAATTTGGTGATTGAGGAGGTGATGAAGATCCATACTAAATGGGTTGTGATCAACATGGTGCTATGGAAGGAGATGCAAATTTTTATATTATAGAGGTTAATACTAGTGTATAGGTCATTTTTGGGTAGATTTGGAAGGATTGTGGATAGTGGAAGACACTCAGGTCCTTACTACATACCAAAAGATTTGGAGAACTCTGTGTTGCATTTGTGTGAAGGGAGTGCCTCACCTGGAAGCTCCATGTGCCTAGATTCATATTGTCTTATTGTTTTTTTAAAGTATGTACCAAATTATTTTTAATTAATACATCCAGATTATTGTTTCTATCTTTATGTCTTAAACTTTTTCTTTGTTGTATTCTCTCTTTAGCCTTGAACTTCTTTAATGCTTTATTCCCTCTTCTACATGCAATTTGTTTTTTGGATTCTTTTCAATGACATAAGCTACTGTAGTGCTAGAAAATGATAAAACATTCTTATTGAATGCCAACATGAGACCATTATAATGGCAAAAACTTTAAAATTTACTTTATCAAATAGCATAATAATTCTTCCACATTTATATTTATTGTGTTGAGAACTCAAAAAAAAAGATATTGTAAGGTTGATATTTTTGTGTACTATAGAATTTAAAGAGAAAAAAAACAAAAAATCTAGCTAGCAACCCAAAAAAATCTATTTAGCACCAATTAATAAACTAGGTGGAGTCTAATAGTTAAAAAGGGTATTTAGGGATGTGGGATCTAAAACCTTCAATTCATTCATTTATTAAAATTTAATATTTTTTTATTAATTATAAATATATTTATATCTAATTATTGAGTATTAGTGCAATGCATAATATTTAATTTAATAATATGATATTATAATAAATGTTAGATATAATAATAATAATAATAATAATAATAATAATAATAATAATAATAATAATAATAATAATAATAATAATAATAATAATAATAATAATAATAATAAATATATAATATAATTATCTTTACAATATATATTATATAAATTTATAATATATTATATTTATGCCAAAGTTTTTTCTTTGAAAAGGCCATATAGAATATGTAAATACTAAAATATTTTATGGTGGGTTGTGTAGTGATGGCAAGGGGCAATGACAAGGTCTTTCAAGTTGTATTGTTAGAGCAAGGTAGTAACATATTTGAGTAGACATTTCCTATGGTCAAAGGTAGACGATGATGTTATGAGAGCGTATTTGGTTGTGGTAGGGCTATATATCTCATGTATAGCTCAAATTAATGATGCAATGCAACTGATGTTGGGACAACACATTATGGTCCCATAGTTGATCTTGTAACTTCCACTCATTCACAATGCTAATATATTAACACTAAGAATAATTACATTAGAATTAAAAACATACAGAAACACCATAATCAAACCACTGGAAAAAATGACAAGATTGTACAAAATGTATTGGTTGTTTTCTTTTGTCAAGGGTGGACAAGAACATTGTGAGAGTTAATTTGATTATGACAGGGCTCCACGTCTCATGTGCAAGTCAAATAAATGATGTAATGTTATTGATCATGGGACAAGATAATGATGTCCCAGAGTCTATCTTTTAGCTCCCATTTCATGAGATCTGATTTGATTGCAACAAGGATCCATTTCTAATGTGCCACTCAAACTTGTATTTACCTTTGAACACTTTTCAAGAATGAAAGAAAGTAAATATGTAAATCTTCAAAAATTAGAGGAAAAAAGATTGATAGAACTACCTCTTCCACACCATTCATAAAAACTCAACTTTGTAATCAATTTTGTATACAATAAAAAAAAAATAGAGATATTTATAAGTATTGTTACATACAATAAATTTTATAGCTTCAACATTTTCATCATTAACATATACTACAAAAAATGATATAATAAAAAAAAAAAAAATTATAATCTAATATTTATATAAAGTATATAATATATATAATATTAAATTTTCAATGTATATAGAAAATATTATACAATATTTCTACAAAGATGACTAAACAAATTTATATTTGAATTATGTGACTTAAAATGAAAAATATTTAAAAAGTAGTGCAAAACAACTGCAAACACTTAGTAAAAAAAATTAAAGTACTTTATCATTGCAACAAACCAAATATGAACAAATTTTAATCAACCTCCAACTTTTCTTACACCATGGGGGCAACTGCTAGTTTGAATCATGTGTAAATGCACATCAAAAGTAAAACTAACGATGGAATTTGGGCCAATTTTTGTATTCCTCAATCTGACCATATTTCATTTAATATATTTTATCCATTCTTAAATAAAACATATGTCATTACTCAAGTCAAAAACATATTGTATAAACCCCATGTTTTAGTGGATACTTATATCTCAGATGATAAAATTCTGATTTTTGTAGTATTTCTTATATATTTTTAGTTGGGAAAACGATGCTAGTTAAAACTGAGTTTTGAATTTTAGGCATTTTATTTATGTTTATAAGTTTTATTATAACATTTATCAAAATAAGATACAATTAATTTGATTTTATTGCATGTGTAGATTCACCTTTAAAATAAGAAGAGGATTTATGCTTGAGATGAATTGACATCAAGGAGGATTAGTTAACACAAAACATTTTGAATATTTCAAGAGTATGAGTTACACCAACAAGGTATACTAATTATTTTGAGTTTTTTTTTTAATTTGATATAGTTATAATTTCTCTTATACATATTGAATTCACCTACGTTCATTTATCAAAAAGTGTTATAAGTTAAGAAAAGATTAACACACCAATGAATAAGTCAAAAGTAACTATCCCTAACTCAATCTATCTTTATTTTATACTTTAGTCAATATTTTAAATATTGTATATCTCATATATTTAACAATGTAATTTATGATTGTTAATTTATTTGTATCATATAAATTATTTTTTTACTTAACCCATCATTGGCAATTAAATTCTTATATTTCTTGTTTAAATGTCTAATGACATTAGAAATCTCTTAAAGTCCTCCACTCTTTATGTATTTAGATATTTAATGTGTAGGCTCTCTTTACTTTACATATGACTATTTTATAACCCTAAGCTTCTCTATAGACTAATATTTTATATATCCTTTGATTTAGAATGGTTTATAACCCTATTTTTAATTTGGATGATCATTATATTCTAGTAATTTATTTTAGGAACAATACAATTCTTACCTTAAATTAAGTCCCATAAAATATACAAAATTATAATTATAGTAAATAAATTTTAATTAAATATACAAATTTATTTCAATATACAATAAAATAGAGAGAGATAGTAGTCTCTTAGTTTTTTATATTTCTTTTGTAAGGTCTTTTTGAATATTTTTTAACCTATCATTGCAATCAAAACATGTGCATACAAAATTGATATTTGTTTAACCTGTCACCAATCAAATATGAATCTCATAATACGAGAGCTAGAACAATAATCTTGTCAATGTGAAGACCATACAAACAATTCAGTTCAACTTTTATAGTCTTTGTCAAGACCTACCATCCATGAGAATTATTTCTAATCTTATTTCGTTGTTTTTGATTGATGATATATTTTCCTAAATTTATGTGCTTCATCTGACTCTTTGAAATGAGCTTATCTTATATGATAAAGCTAAGGAATGCTTTGGTTATGGAGTTATGAATAGATAGAGTTAGTTCATGTACATATTTAATATGTATTATATTTGTAAGTTTGTGTTTGATAATCAAATAAATTTTATTATTTATTTAGTTATAGATAAATGAATATAAATGTTAAGGAAATTGGCATGATCGATTTTAAAAGGAAAAAAGAAAAATAAGTATGTTTTATTTAAAAGGTGGCATACGAAAAATGTTATGGTTATATGATCCTAAGGTTGATATGGAAGTTCCAAAAAAAAAAAAAGTACAAAAATATCAAACTTTTAACATAACAATTCCAAATATGAAATCTGAACCATTCATCCACGTATAATACACAAAACATATAAGATAATGCTAAAGAAATTTCATGGTCAACAATAGTGATGGTCATATGAGGGAGTGGTCCATTTACACTTACCCGTTTTTCAATCTCTGCCAAAGTTGGTAAGTGATGGCAACTGGACCTTAGTTTATTATGTCAATATGGCAACTTGACATTGGTCGTTGGACAATGAAAGACAAATGAATCGGTCATTCAAATAATCTTGTTAGTGCCTTGGACAGAAATTTGATTCTTACTTGAAGTAGGCATTATATTGGACATACTGATTAACATGTAATTTAAGATTATAGGTTTTGCATCATTTTATTTTAACTCTTTATTTATTCTAACAAGATGGTATATGAGAGAATGAAATTTGCTAATGTGAAATATTATATTTCCATTTTTTCTATTTTTAACTTATATAATTTTTGTTTTATAGTTATTTTAATATTATCGGTTTGAGATTTAAATAGTGTGTTTGATAATTTCCAGATTTTTTAAAAGATTTTTTTGAAGTTTACATATGTAAATATGGTTTTGATAAATTGAAACTAATAATAGATAAGATTTCTTATCCTTGACCTTCCATTTTTAAAGTTCATTGATATTTATTTGTCTTGCCATAGTGCTGTCAATAATGTTCCAAAGGTCTTTTCAATTAAAAGCAACTATATTTTGATTTATTATGTGTAGAAATCCTTTCCATCAAACTTCTCAATTGGATTTGTCATTTCCATTTTATTCTTCTTGTAAATTTGATTCAATGCACATCGCTTTCAACTAATAATGCATCCTTACAAAAATAACTACTCTGACATTGATACTAAAACTATTTGATGATAACACAGACACATTAATTTTAAACACAAATTCTAGACAAAAGAATATAACATAATACAAGATAGACATTATAGACCTATAACTAAAAATTAAAAAATTATATTGATCATGATTATTTTTTAAAATGATAATACTATAAAACATGGGACTTTATCTATATATAAATAAAATAATGCAACTAACACCTAAAATCTACATAATATCTAAAACCACCTAAAGCTTTGAGAAAAACGTGGGTTTAGAGAACTGAAGGAAAGCCACGGTTGGAGTTGGGACGGAGAAGGATTGTTCACATAATAAAAATAACCTTATGAAATTATTTATAGGATTTGTTGTTCTCAGCCTAAGCTTTCTGAAAGATATTGAAACTTTGAATTTCATCAAGAAACGAAAAAGATATGTGAATTTCCGTGATGCTGAATCAAACTTTTTGTTTTTTTAAATGCGACTGGTGGATAGAAAGAGAATGACTGAGCTGTGGAGAGAATGAGCAGATGAATGTTGAATGTGAAGTACTTGCACATGGTCTGCATTGCAAGCAAAGTGAGCAGATGTAATAATACAGTTGCACATGGTTCGTACTACAACGCTATGTAATAATGGAGAGCGAACAC
Source organism: Torreya grandis (assembly GCA_037957365.1). NCBI lineage: Eukaryota > Viridiplantae > Streptophyta > Pinopsida > Cupressales > Taxaceae > Torreya > Torreya grandis. The sequence continues at coordinate 552,092 of JARHVA010006485.1, read as the reverse complement.
AAAGTGGTCCACTGTTCTGATGTTAAATGATAAAACAAATGGAAGAGCAAAAAGCTCAGATAGAAGTCAATCACAATAACAAATTTTAATTAACGAGAACAATACAATATATATCAATTCTCTTATAACCATCCTTAAAAATATGTTAGTTGTTTTAACAACTAATAAATATAGATTTTTTAAAGATAGTTTCGCACAATCATTAATTATATGTCATTGGTCAAACGATGTTAAGTAAAATTGAGTTTTAAATTTTAACGATTTTATTCACGTTTATAAGTTTTACCATATCACTGTTCAAAATAGGATACAATTTTTTTCGTTTTCTCGTACATGTAGATTCACCTTAAGGAAAGGAAGAGGATCTAAGGTTGAGATGAATTAACATCAAGGAAGACTAGTTACTACAAAAGGTTTCGAATATTTCAAGATTGGGAGTTACACCAACAAGGTTTATTAAATATTTCGAGTTTTTAAATTTGATATGGTTATGGTTTCACTTAAGTATATTTAATTCACCTACATTCATTTATAAATCAAGAAGAGATTAACACACCAATGAATCAGTCAAAAGTAAGTATTCCTAATTTGATCTATCTTTATTTTATACTTTGGTTAATATTTTAGATGTATATCTCATGTTTTTAACAATGTATTATATTATTGTTAATACATTTGTATCATATACATTATTGTTACTCATAACTATTACTTAACTCACCATTGGCAATTTAATTCTTACATTTCTTGTTTAAGTGTCTAATGACACTACAACTCTATTAAGATCCTCCACTCTCTATGTGTTTAGATACTTAATGTGTAAGTTCCTTTTATAGATCTATTTCAAATTTCTTTATATACAACTATTATATGCAGTCTTAGGTCTCTTTATAAATTAACACTTTATATAATCTTGGATCTAAAATTGTCTTCTACCATTTTCTTATTTAATGATCATTATATTATATAAACCTATTTCAAAAACAATACAATTCTTTCCTTAAATTAATTTCCATAAAATATAAAAAATTATTGTAAAGAAATTTTAATTAAATATACAAAGTTATTTAAATATACAATCAGATAGAGAGAGATAGTAGCTTCTTAGATTTTTATATTTCCCTTTGAAAGGCTTTTTGAGGCTTTTCTTAACCTATCGTTACATTCAAAACATGTGCATGCAAAATTGAAATTGTCTACCTTATCACCAACCAAATATGAATCTCACAACGTGATAGCGTTTGATCATACTAATGGTCTTGGTCAATGTGATGACCATACAAATAATTTGGGTCAACCTTTATAATCTTTCTCAAGACCTACCATTCACAAGAATTATTTCTAATCTTATTTCACTACTTTTGATATATGATCTGTTTTCCTAAATTTATATGTTTTATCATCCAACTCTTTGAAATGAGCTTATCCTAAAAGATAAAGATAAGGAATGGTTTGGTTTTAGGATTTTGAATAGATAGGGTTATTTCATGCACATGTCTAATATGTAATATATGTGCTAGTTTGTGTGTGATGATCAATTGAACCTTATAATTTATTTGTTTATAAATAAATTAAATTAAATGTAAGTGAAAATTGGCATGATTGATTTTAAATGAATAGAAATGAGAAAAGGGAGAAAAAGAGGAATAAGTGTGTCTTATTCAAAAAGTGGCATAAGAAAAGACATCATGATTGTACATATAATCCTAACACTTGTATAGGATAACATGAAGTAATGACTGTAAAGTTAATATGGAAATTACACAAAAATATACAAAAATAATAACAAATGTTTAACATAACAATTAAAAAATATGAAATCTGAACCATTCATCCATGTATAAGAAAATGTACATACAAATATATAAGATAATACTAAAGAAATTTTATTTTGCACAATAGTGAGGGCAATATGAGAGAGTGGTCGATATTTTATATTTGGATCATTTACACTTACTCATTTTTCAATCCCTGCTGAAGTTTGTAAGTGATGGAAACTTGACCTTAGTTTGTTATGTCAATATGACAACTTGACATTGGTCATTGGACAATGAAATAAAAATGAATTAGTCATTCAAATAATCTCGTTGGTGCCTTCCATGGAAATTTGACTGATGCTTAAAAAATAGGTCAATCTTCTAGAGGCCATAACTTTTGATTCATAGCTCTGTTTGAGTTCTTCCATGCTCCAAAATGACTGTTTAAAAAATGCAAATGCTTTCCTAAGTCACTCTATCTACTCAGAGTTGATTTTGATATTTTTTTAGGCCATACATGATCATTTGATGATAAAAAATTATTGTTTAATGATTTTTTGAGAATTTTCTATTTTTAGGTCCAGACATCAACTTCAGTTGATTTTTATTTGATAAGTTAATTTTAGAATTTAGTATATTTTAATATATTTTTAGAGTTACACGCATTTGCATACAAAACTTACTATAAATATCAGCTGCTAAAAATAAACATTTTTTTCTTAAATTTTATTTTTTTTAAATTTTTGCATGTCAACTCCAAATTATGAGTTGAGGCTTATTTAAGCATGGTTTGGGTTTATAATTATTTCAAGTCATTCAATATGAAGCAATGCAAGTTATTGTTTTTAGAAGCTTTGCCTATTGATAATTTATTGTCTTGATAGTTTTCAGGTTTGGACATTTTACTAAGATGAAGACAATGGTTTTGGTAGAGGAAAAGTATTTTTTGTCAAAGATGAAGAGAGATGTGACAAGGTATGTTTCAAAGTGAAAAATATGTCAGGTGATGAAAGAACATGCACAAAATACTGAATTATACATGCCATTACCAGTTCCAAGGGGATCATGGATAGATTTGAGTATGGATATTGTATTGAGATTAGTAAACACACAGAGAGGTAATGATTCAATTTTTGTTGTTGTAGATAGATTTTCTAAAATGATTCATTTCATTTCATGTTAAAAAAATAATGAAGCCACTAGACTTACATAATTATTTTTTAAGGATATTGTGAGATTGCATAGTGTTCCAAAAAATATTACCTTAGATAGGAACACAAAATTTCTAAGTTATTTTTGGAAGACTTTATGAAAGGAGATGGGTACTAAGCTAAAATTTATTAGTGAATATCACCCACAAATAGATATAAAAATATAATTTGTTAATAGGAGTTTGGTAAAATTTATTGAGATGCATAGTGGGAGAGAAGCTCAAATAATGGAACTTGACTTTACCACAAGCTGAGTTTACATATAATATTTTAGTGAATAGATCAATAACAAAGTCACCATTTTAAATTGGTCATGGGAGAAATCATATAGGTATTTTAGATTTGGTACAATTACCAATTACAAAGTGAGTGAGTGATGATATAAAAATGTTTGCAGAGTACATGTGATAGTTACATGGAGTGCGAAAAAAGTTACATGAAAGTAATGAGAAATATAAAGTAATAACATATGTTAGAAGAAGATCAAAGGTATTTGAATAAGGAGAGTTGTTAATGACTTATTTGAGGAAATAAATATTTTCAAAAGGCACGTACAACAAGTTGAAGTACAAAAAAATTAGACCATGTAGAATTGTGAAGAAAATCAATGAAAATGCTTATGAGGTGAGTTTGCCACAAAATTTTGATATCTCTCTAGTATTTAATGTTTTCAATTTATATAAATTATATAGAAAAGATGGTGAAGGTGATGAAGATGAATAAGTAAATTGGCAGTAATAGGTTCCAAAGAACAAGGAAAGAATAGTGCAAGTTTTAGATATGAAGAGAGTGAGCACAAGGCAAGAGAATTATAATAGGTATTTAGTGCAGTGAGAAGGAATAAAACAAGAAATAAATACTTGGATTACAGAATGGGAGTTGAAGAAGATTGATTAAGAAAAATGATAGTAGAAAAAATAGGCTAATCTTCTAGACACTGTAAATTTTGACTCGTACCTTCATTTGAGCTCTTCCATACACCAAAATGATCATATAAAAAATTAATTTTTGTTATAAGTCACCCTATCCTCTTAGAGTTGATGTCAATATTTTTTAGAGGCTATACATGATTATCTAAGAGACCAAAATTACCATTTAATAATTTTTTTGAGAATTTCTTATTTTAAAAAAAAATATATTTTTAGGTCTAGACATAAAATTTAGTTGAATTTATTCTAATAATTTAATTTTAAAATTTAAGATATTTCAAGATATTTTTAGAGCTATGTGCTTGCATGGAAAACTTACTATAAATAGTAGCTGCTAAAAATAGACATTTTTTTAGACTTTAGTTTTTTCAAATTTTTGCATGTCAACTCTAAATTATGAGTTGAGGATTATTTATCATGGTTTGGATTTGTAATTATTTCAAGTTATTTAATATGAATCAATACAACTTATTGTTTTCAAAAGCTTTACCTATTGATAATTTATTTTCTTGATAGTTTTTGAGTTTGGACATTTTGGTAAAATGAAGACAATCGCTTTGGTGGAGGGAAAGTATTTTTTGTCAAAGATGAAGAGAGATGTGAAAATGTATGTTTCAAGGTGTACAGTATGTTAGGTGGCTAAAAGACGTGCACAAAATACAATATTATACATGCTAGTACCAGTTCCATGGGGACCGTGGGCAAATTTGAGTATGGATTTTATGTTAGGATTACCAAAAACACAAAGATTTAACTATTCAATTTTTGTTATTGTAGATAGATTTTATAACATGGTTCATTTAGTTTCATGCAGTAAAACCAATGATGCTACTAGAGTTATAGAATTATTTTTTAAGGATATTGTGAGATCGCATGGTGTTCCAAAAGCTATTACCTTAGATAGGGGGACAAAATTTTTAAGTCATTTTTAGAGGATTTTATGGAATACGATGGGTACTAAGATATAATTTAGTAGTGAATATCACCTACAAATAGATGGACATATAGAAGTTGTGAATATGAGCTTGAGAAATTTGTTGAGATGCACAGTGAGAGAGAAGCTCAAGTAATGGGACTTGGATTTACCACAAGATGAGTTTGCATATAATAATTCAATGAATAGATCAAAAGAAAAGTTACCATTTCAAATTGTTTATGAGAGAAATCCTAGGGGTATTTTAAATTTGATATAATTATCAATTACAAAGCAAGTTAGTGATGATGTAGAAGCATTTGCAAAGCACATGTAACAGTTGTAAGGAGTAAGAAGAAAGTTGTAGGAAAGTAATGAGAATTTAAAGAAATAGAAGATGTTAGAAGAAAATTAAAGGTATTTGAAAAATGAGAGTTGGTAATATTTTATCTAATAAAATAAATATTTATAAAAGACACATACAATAAGTTGAAGTATAAGAAAATTAGACCATACAGAATTGTGAAAAAAATCAATGACAATGTTTATGGGGTGAGTTTACCATAGAATTTTGATATATCTCTAGTATCTAATGTTTTATATTTATATGAATTACATGGAGAAGATGGTGAATGTGATGAAGATGAAAAAGTAAATTGGTAGTAGTAGGTTCCAAAGAAGAAGGAAAGAATATTGTAGGTTTTAGATATGAAGATAATGAGCATAAGGCAAGGCAATTATAACATGTATTTATTGTAGTGGAAAGGATTAAAACAAGAAGTCAACACTTGTAATACATAATAGGAGCTATAAAATATTGATAAAGAAAAATATAATTAGTATAATTAGGCTAGCTAGTAGGATCTAAGTTATTTTCAACTAGAGAAGAATGTTGCAAAAAAAAAGGCCAATCTTCTAGAGGCCATAACTTTTGACTCGTATCTATGTTTGAGCTCTTACACATGCCAAAATGACCATCTAAAAAATTTATATGCTTTCCTAATCCACCTTAGTCTCTTAAATTTGATTTCAATATTTTTTAGAGGCCATACATGATCATGTGAAGGTCTAAAATTATCATTTAATGATTTTTTCAAGAATTACCTATTTTTAAAAACTATATATTTTCTAAGTCTAAGTGTCAAATTTAGTTGAATTTCAATCAATATGTTAATTTAAGCATTTAGGATATTTTGAGATATTTTTAGAGTTACAGGCACATGCATGTGAAAATTACTATAAATAATAGCTGCTAAAAATAGATCTTTTTTTTAGATTTTAGTTTTCTCAAATTTTTGCACGTCAACTCTAAATTCTGAGTTGACACTTATTGAAGCATGGTTTGGGTCTGTAATTATTTCAAGTCATTCAATACGAATCAATACAAGTTATTATTTTTAGAATCTTTGCCTATTGATAATTTATTATCTTGATATTTTTCAGGTTCATTATTGATTCTTTCTATTGGTGATTGAAAAATCTTTATCTATTTGATTTTGATCTAATTTACCGCACATAATCCTATCAATTGCACCATTGGCTAGGAAAATAAGCTAATAAAGATATATTTGAAATTATATACTTTAGAAACAAAATTAAATTAAAAAAATACTAACTTTTAAAATATTTTTTTAAATTTTTTATATAATGTTTTTATGATTTATATTTAAATTATATTTTTTAATTTAGATCCAACAATTGTTTTACATAATTTAATAAAATAAAAAATTTAAATTTAAATTTTATTTTATTAATATAAACAAATTCTTAATATTAATAATAATAATAAGATAGAAATTACTATTATGTGTGATCATAACATTATAATATATCTTTTCCCTTGAGCATAAACTACTTTTCAATGTAAAAGTAGCCCCAAAATAATAAACGGGACTACAAATATCCTCCATTAATCTTCTTATATTTCTCTATTCTTATGAAAATTATTATATTATTTCAATTTTAAATATTATAAGTAATGAATATTATAATGATAATTATAATAATATTTAATACATTTTTGATATATTAAATGAAAAAAGTAGGCCTTGATCTAAATTTAAGTTAAGTTATTTGTAAATTAAATATTTAATAATCCAAATGATATTATAAATTTTTTATCAACTAAAGATTACAATAATCAATTAATCAGGATTGTAAGTAGGTCATCCAAAAATCATACGATCTAAAAATTAAATTAAAACAAGAGTTAAAGGATATATGATGATACAAAGTTTTAGTCCCAAATACAAACTTTGGTAAACTAAAACATATAAAGAATACAACACTTGATATTTCAATCTTTAGGAAGGAATAATTAAAGCAACCCAAAAGGATTTTCCTCCCAAAACTAAAAGACCTATCCAAAACTAATCCTTAAGTTTACAAAGAGAGAATTGGAATAAGATATATCACCTACCAACTCACTCAAGACCTATACATAACCCAACTAATCTAAATCTCCTAATATATCGAATGATTAATACAAATGCATTTTATCATAGTTAATAAGATTTATTTAATTTCTGCATAAACTAGCATTCTTATATATTTTTTCATCTCCACCTTTCAAACTAATTAGGATTTTGAGGATAGGGATAAAGAGAAGGATGAGGCTCACAAATTTGAGGAACTTATACCTTGATTTTTCTTAAATGAGTGGAAGAGTAAAAAGCTCAGCTAGAGATCGATCACAATAACACACTTTATTCAATTAGAATAATATGATATATATCAATGCTTCTATAACCATTCTAAAAATAGTTTAGTTGTTCTAACAACTAACAAACTTAGATTCCTTCTTAGATAGCCTCACACAATATCTACATGATATTTTTGTCAAATCACTTACATCAATTTATTAACAAACTAATATCTCACCAATATAAGTAAAAACAATATTATTTTTAACGTTCCCCACTTAGTGTTCACATGGGGAAATGTAAACCACACAAACATGCATACATATTTAGAACACATAATCTTCATTGTTTGGATGCAAAATTATTCATTATTGAAATGAGAAGTGGATTCTTATTAGTCATTTTCTTCAGTTGGCATGGCCTTATCCTACAACTTTCCATCAAGAAGGTCTTGTGATCTTTTCTTGTAATTTATAAGAATATTCATTGCTCAGATTGTTTTGTGTGACAAACATTTCTTCTTCTGTTAAAACATTATTTTTATTCTTGTTTCCCTCATCAAGTAATGTCGATATAATGTTCTCTAAGCTTGGATTTATCTTAGTTGGAGTAAACACCATATTGGACATTCTTCTTGGCATGCTATTTAGGTTTATAGCTTTTACCTCATTTTATTTGATCTCTTTGTTTCTTCCATCCAATGGGTTTATGAGAGAATAGAATTCATTGATATGATATACTATATCTCTGCCTTCTTCCATTTTTAATCGATACAATTTTTACTTCATAGTTATTTCAACACTATCTGCGTGACATCTGAATAGTATGTTTAGTGATTTTCAAATTTCTTTATAGGATTTTTTGAATTTTACATAATACAAATATGGGTTTGGTAAACTGAGACCAATTATGGCTAAGGCTTTTTTCTCCTTGACTTTTCATTTTTGGAGTTTGTCAATATTTATTGGTCTTGCCATAGTGCTGTCAACAATGTTCCAAAGGTCCTTTTCAATTAGAAGTAACTGTATTTAGATTCTTTATGTATACAATTTTTTTCAATCAAACTTATCAATTGAATTTGTCCTTTCCATTTTATTCCTCTCACAAATTTAACTCAATATATGTCAGTTTCAACCAATATTGTATCCTTGCAATAGTAACATTTTGACAATGATAATAAAATATTTAACAATAACAAAGACACTTTGATTTTGGACACAAATTTTACACAGGAAAATATAACAAACTACAAGACACGCACTATAGACCTCTAATTAAAATATAATTTTTTTATATTGACTAAGGCTTCATTTTAAAATAATAATACCATAAAACATAGGATTTTATATAAAATATAAAAAATAATGCCACTAATACCCAAAAAAACATAATATATAAAACAACCTAAATTATTGAGAAACCCATGGGTTTAAAGAAACCATGAGAATTTTATAAAAAACTTTGAACTTTATTTATTTATTTTGATGAAATATCTTTATATATTAACTTAACAAAAATATACAAATAATTCACCAAAATGGTATGAGAGCACACCATGACACACCATGAACCGTCTTAGCTTTACCTAGACATTAAAAGATTTAAAATTAATATAAACTACAAAAATATTTTACCCAAGCAAAATAAAATATTTAAAACATATATCAAGGCCTCAAGAAAAGCCATGGTTGGACTTGGGACACAGATGGAAGAGGTCGGCGATAGTTTGGAGAAGAATTGTTGTGTTCGCTGTTCCAAGCAGGCTGGGCGTAGCCCCTTGGTTAGGTCACCGAGTGAGTGGGGAGCCTTCACTGAGGATGGTAGTGATGGGGGAGTTTGAGTTAAAAAATGCTTCATGCCTTACATCAAATTCGTCAATTTTCTCTTGTAAAACTATTCACATAACAAAAATAACCTTCTGAAAATATTTTTGGGTTTTGTTGTTCTCAGCCTAAGCTTTCCGAAGCATATTGAAACTTTGAATTCCATCCAGAAATGAAAAATATATGTGAATTTCGGTGATGCTGATTCAAAATTTTTTGTTCTTTTTTCCGAAAAATGCGATTGGTGGATAGAACGAGAATGACTAATGAACAATGTGGAAAGGGAAATGAATGAGAAGATGGATGTTGAATGTGAGGAACTTACACATGGTCTGCATTGCAAGTAAAGTGAGCAGATGTAATAATAAGAGTTGCGCATGGTTCGTACTACAACGCTATGATGCAAGAATAATGGAAAGCGAACATAAAGTGGTCCACTATTATGGTGTTAAATGCTAAAACAAGTGGAAGAGCAAAAAGCTCACATAAAGGTCAATCACAATGACAAACTTTAACTAAAGAGAACAATATAATATATATCAACTCTCTTATAACCATTCTTCTTAACGAGAACAATACAATATATCAATTATTCTATAACCATTCCCTTTAAGAATATGTTAGTTATTTTAACAATTAACAAATATAGATTCTTTCTTAGATAGCCTTGCTTAATCACAAACCATATGCCATTGGTTAAGATGATTTTTTAAAAATAAACCCCACATTTTAGTGGAAACTAATATCTTAGATGACAAAATTGTAATTTCTATGTTATTTTTGTATTTTTTGACTAGGCAAATGACATTAGGTAAAATTGAGTTTTAAATTTTAGGGATTTTATTCATATTTATAGGTTTCATTATATCATTTTTCAAAATAAGATACAATATTTTCAATTTTATTGTATGTGTACATGTAAATTCTTCTTAAAAATAAGAAATTGATCTAAAGTTGAGATGAATTGACATCAATAAAGACTAGCTAACACAAAAGGTTTGGAATATTTCAAGACTAGGAGTTACACCAATAAGGTATATTAAATATTTTGAGTTTTTAAATTTGATATGGTTATGGTTTCACCTACACATATTGAATTGACCTACATCCATATTTCATAAAGTGTTACAAGCCAAGAAGAGATTAACGCACTAATGAATCAATCAAAAGTAAGTATCCCTAACTCAATCTATCTTTATTTTATACTTTGGTCAATATTTTAGATGTTGTATATCTCATGTATTTAACAATGTATTATATGATTGTTAATGCATTTGTATCTTCTACTCATAATTATTACTTAACCCACTATCGGTAATTTAATTCTTATATTTCTTGTTTAAGTGTCTAATGACACTACAACTCTATTAAGATCCTCCACTCTCTATGTATTTAGATATTTAATGTGTATGTTCCCTTTATAAATCTATTTCAAATTTCTTTGCATATGACTATTTTATATAGTCTTAGGCCTTTTTATAGACTAACATTTTGTATAGTCTTGGATCTAAAATTGTCTTCTACCCTTTTCCTATTTAATAATCATTATATTATATAAACCTATTTCAAAAACAATACAATTCTTACCTTAAATTAAGCTCCATAAAATATAAAAAATCATACTAAAGAAACATTAATTAAATATACAAAGTTATTTAAATATACAATCTAACAAAGAGAGGTAATAGTCTCTTAGATTTTTATATTTCCCTTCCAAGGGATTTTTGGGGCTTTTCTTAACCTATCATTACATTCAAAACATGTGCATGTTAAATTGAAATTGTCTACCCTGTCACCAACCAAATATGAATCTTACAACATGATAGTGTTTGACTATACTAATGGTCTTGGTCAATGTCAGGACCATATAAATAATTCAAGTCAACCTTTACATTCTATAATGACCCCTCAAGTTATAATTAGAAAAAAGTAGTAATTTTTTTAAGACTAATTAATTAACATTCATTCACTCAACCACAATTATACTAAATAAATTCAGTCAAACATAAAATCAATAACCTCAAACAATAACAGTTTCAAAATTCTAATACCGAACGCAATATAATATATTACAAAAACAAGTGAAGTAAATACATTAGGAGTCAGCTAAGACTAGTCCATTAGTATAGTAACTACTACTCAAGTATATACAAATTAAATACAATTATATTTTAATTAGGTATTTAACCTTAATATAATAAATAGATACCAAACCCTTTATAGCTTGAGTCAAACCAACTCATGTCTCTTTGAATCTCAAGTGTAGTCTCCAAATAAGTAGTACTATTGTGAGAAGGGAGAACATCATCTAAATGCTTTTCCAAACCAACCACAGACCAATGATCCCCTACACAATCCCCTATCAAGGAATGGTCTTCCCTTCACTAACAGGTAAATATAATAGTGCAAGAATCTAGAGAATAAGTAAGTACCCAAGTGTGAATAATTTTTAAAACTAAACATGCAATGTATCATATAAAACCCATTCTATTACAAGATATCACACTGACATGTAAATCATACATACCAAAAGATAACATCTCACTATACATTATTTAACCATAGGTATATATGTGTGTCTTGCTTTAGTTTTGTTTTTGATTTGTTTCATGTTTTGGATGTATATCAGTTGTCTTTATTTGTTCAAGGCATTTGCAATTAGGTTTAACCAGATTTGAAGTTAAGGATAGGTGACCCTATAGCCCAATGAATGGACAAGTCAACCAGTCTAAATTGAATAATAAGCATGCAATACTAGGAGGTCACTAAAGATGCTAGCCAAATTTGGCTACCATAGGTTAGTCTAATTATAAACATGTTATTTAGCTCATGTTTAACTTTGTTGATAGCCTTAAATATGTTTGTCTTGTTCATGTCTTATCTTATCTTGGTAAAATGTGGTGTGGTTCCTAGTGGTGATCAAGGTCTCTTAGGGTTGACTATCCAAACTATGAGTTCATGGTCCAAAAAATGACTAACCAATGTTTATAACTTGACCCTTCATAAGGTTTTAACAGAGTTTAAGGTATTTTTGACAAGGTTAAGCTAATTGCTCATTTTGTCTTGTGCTTGTCCAAGTTATTCCATGCCAATTCCAAGTTAGTCCAAGGGTGAGAAAGGTAAAATAAGACTTTTTAGGTCATTTGGTACATGTAAACATCATATTTGTACTTATTTGGTCCATAGAAATTTAAAAATGAGGCTTATTTCACCCTTCTAATGTTATAAGCCATTTCAAGTGTTTTATTGCTCATTTTATAACATGAAAGGAAGGAATATTGTGAGATATGGAAGGTAAAAAGTTTGAATTTGTTCTTGGCACATTTATACACCTCTTTAAAATATTTAAAAGACTCGATGAACAATTTTTCCTTGACTCAAAGAGAGATTCAGGGAAAATATGGCTATTTTCATTGTTATAAAGGGGTATGCTGAGACATTGTTGCAGGTTTCCCAAGTGAATATGGTATCAAATAACATCCATGGATTATTCCATACTACCAGGGCATATTTATGCTCAGGAGTGTGTATCAGATCCAAAAATAGTAAAAAATCTCTTCCATTTCCCCATCGAGTTCTTTGCAAGCTAGTGAGGGTTATTTTCAAACACTTAGTTGATGAAGGAGAAAAAGAGTTGGATAAAATGATATTATGGGAATATAGGGATCCCAATTAAATCAATATTACTTTCAATTTTTTTAGGTTATAAATTCTTAACTTTATGAACCATCGCTAACAAAATATGTTCTCTAAAACCCTCTCAAAACCCCATTAACTCAATTTCAAGAGATCTCCTTCCATTTAAAACCTCATTGATCAAAATGAAGGATGGTTTAAGGTATTTTCAGATCCTTGTGGTCCCAAAAATTCACTTTCAAAATTCATTTTCCACATGTGAATGAACATCTAGTAGAAATGAGTCTTTTTCATGGTTTGATGTCATAGTTAGGACTACAGGTGGGTTCTTGTTAAATTTGGATGTTTTTTTTCACATCAGAGGGTTTAAAAAAAAATACAATAACCTACCATATCTTATATCAACAAGCCTAAAACCTATTTATGATCTCATAGTACCAAAATACCACATGTAGTATTTTTGAAGCACCCTCCAAGTGAATTGTGCATAGCATATTAGAGACCTACATACCTATTAAGGATTAAATAGAGAAAATTAAATTGTTTATATTGAGTTAAATATATTTAGATAGGTACATATTTTAATAAAATTATAATGAAGGCCTTCACAGGTGGCCAAAGTGAGAAAGTGCAAAATGATGATGAATCCTAAGACAAGCCTAATGGAGAAGTACAGGTCTGTTCTCAAGTTAAGAAGAGAATATGTAATATGTGTATTGATATTAGGGTTATTATGGTTAATATATGGGTTTTAATGTCATTGAATAATTTTACACAGAGGATGGATCCCTTAGAAGAGGATAAAAAGACCAAAATAGGATTGTTAGGGTCAGATTGGCCTAATTGCTCACAAACCCTCAATATGGGTAAATCAAGTTGTAAAGATTTTTTGGAAGTCAATAAATATTGGAAAAAACTTATAATTAATATTTAATATCCATAAAATCCATGAATTTCCTACGTTAAATTCATACACAGTCCAAGTGTGAACCTACAACCTCTAAAGATAAAAAAGGTCTTATGAGTAAACTCCATGGAGGCCTTAAGAAGTAGCATAGGTGAAATGAACACTAATACACTTCAGGTAAGAGTATATAGGAATATTACAAACATAAATAACTAAATAAAACCTTAAATATCATCCTTGAATGAAATATAAGTTTAGAGACCAATGAACATTAATCTAGTGTTTGTAAGGAATACTAGATGTTTGAAAGAAATTTGAGATGTTTAAGGAAACTTTGACATTGTAAAGTGTTATAAAAATTTAAAGAGATAATTTTAGGACCTAAGTGAATAATATAAAATATAAAATTGGCTTAAACTATAGTGAATGAAGATATACAAGTTTGCAGACATGTAGGTCTACATTGTTAGGCATAAGAAACAAAACTTGCCTAGAATATGATAGTGTGAATAACAGGCAAGGTGTCAAATCCATAATGAGAGGTTTAAAGAGTGAATTTAGGGTATAAAATAGAGGAAATTGAATCAATAAACCTTTATTTTACCCTTATAATCATCAAACTAAAAGAAACACTCACAACCCTGCTCAAAACTTTGCTTGAAAGCTAGCTTTCAAGTTTCAAGAAAGTATACATTGTTTGCATTGGATTGGAGGATTATATGAATAACGAGGGTGTATTATGATAATAATATACCATGGTTTCAATTTTATATGATCAAAGAGTGATTTAAAATGACATAAGATAACTACAAACTTTTCACAGTATTAAAACATGCACAAAATTCTTGAAATTGACAATTTTGAGAGATTTTGAGGTTATTCAACGACAAATGGTTCTTTGAGGAGTTGTGTAATCTTGGTTAAAACATAAATAAAGTTTTATTTTTCATTTATATGTTATTAAACTTCTCCCATGAAATTTTCTTTGCTCTCGGCCTCCTTTATCTTGAGCATGACCAACCAGGGCTAGAAAGTTACAATTTGGCCTAACTCAAGTTTAACCCATTAAAAATGCATGAAATTTTGAAATTTTACTTATTTAAGGTACCCTAAATTATTTTAGTTTTTTTATAGTGGTACTATATGGATTTGTATTGTCTATATGACTATAGGCTTATTTTATGCCTAACTGGAAAAGGCAGGGGTTGATAAAATGGGTCTACATTGGGAATTGGCCCCTAAAATTTTGGGTGAAAATATAAAGGGATAATGGATAATGAAATGTAACTTTATTTTTCCTATAAGTGCTATGAATATTTCAAACCAAGGATATTTGTATCTAAATAAGGATATAAGGAATATGCCTTCTTAGAGAGAAAATATGAGATTGATGAATGAAATTCTAGAATGAAGGTGTAAAAATGATTGGATAGGGGAATTTAACAGATGTTCAATGAAATTAAGTCAGCTATACTCCAATAATGTGAGTTTTAAATACATAATTAATCTTAATGCAAAATTTCAAGGAATATGGATGAATCACCAAGGCAATGAGGTAACTCTTATGCCACCTTGAGAAGAATATCATCAAACCAAGTACACACATGTTGAAAATGGAGTTTAGGAATATTTATTAACATGAATTATTTATTATAACTTGTTTCTTCATGATGTGACACTTTTCATAATATTCTCCAATGCCTCTCCTCTCTCTCCTCCTCATTCTCTTCTATATGTATGCCTGATTTTGGCATTGTAAGGTTCTTTCCACTAGGAGTATGGTATATCCTTGCTCTTTTATATGAATATTGATAAATAATATGATTATTTTATCTCCTTTTATGGTTTCATGTAGTGTAAATATTTGAATGTTTTTTCTAGGCAAGTATAGACTTAACTCACCTTGTCTTGTTGTCCTATTCTTCTTGCCTTTTTGTAGTTTGTTTCTCTATTTTAGGTTGTGAAGAGTGTCATCAGGAGTTATAAGTGTATTAGAAGTGGAAAACACCTTCATTTCTATTCTCACATTTCTTCACCTCTTAACAAATCATTTATGTGATAGATTCTTCTTAGGATAAGTGTATGTTGTTGTAGTCTTATAGGTCTTAGTGCACATAAAAGTTAGTGGTAGAGGTCAAAAAAGTTGGTGCATCACCTCCATGGTTTAGTTTACTTTAAGAGCTCTCTCCCTTTTCATTTAAAAGTGGTAGTTTAGTAGTGATTTGAGGTGAGAATCAAGGGATGTAGCACTATCTATAGGTTATCTTCAGATATAAGGTCACCCAAAACCTTTGGAGAGATCCCATGCTATCACTTAAGTTAGGAGGCTTGAATAACCTCCTCAATGGTGAATATTTTGATGATAACACTACCTATTAGAAAAGCACAAGTTAATTTCCTAAGTACTTTAATACAGTCTATCCTTCTCTAAAACCTTATGTAGTAACATTGACATATAATGTTAAAACTAATAACATATCCTCTAGTGAAATCTGAATTACAAATTATGGAAATAGAAAGAAAGGATATAAATTATTTGACAAAATACAACATTCATATGGAATTGCATTGAATGCAATGGTTTTGGGATATATAAAGGATGGATATTAAAAGGTTGAAAACTATTATTATTTCAACATACTCTATAAAACATATACTTTTTTCGAAAACATGCCCTATCAAAGTTTATACATTATATAAAACATTAAATAAATAAAACTATAGTTACATATTAAATAACTATCAAGCATGCTCATTCAAAATAAAAGATTATATATACACTTATTAATTATTATTAAAAAATTATTCTCATCATAATATTAAAGTCATTAACATACCAAGTCATAATGTTAAGATCATTTTATATTAAAAAAAATAAGTAAATACCTTATTCTCCTCATTTTGTTTAGATATTTCTCAAATAATTACCTTACATTGTATGTAGTACCACACTTTAAATCAGAGTGTTTGAAACTAGAATATATGGTAAAATTATACTTTCTATTATGCTTTGATATATTTAGATACCCTTATTTATAAATATTTTTATGCCAATATGATATATATTTAAGCTAAGATTCCATCATTGTGATTTTTTCTACTATAATGCTCCAAAAATATGTTATATTGTGTCTTGATGTATGCTTTCAAACTCTATAGAGGAATCTTTGAAAAATTCTTAAAAATTTATAATTGAGACAATAGAGAAAATTACTATTTTTTCTCCATATTTAATTGAATGAAATTTATAAAATTTTTCATGCCATTGCTACTATGGGACTTCAAATTTTCATATAAAAAAGAGTGCAAATTTTCTCAATATGTTTGAAACAATAAGAAATATATTTTCTAAATTTTCACGTCAATTCAATTTTCACATTAAAATTTTCTTGATTTTATTGTGGAAAATGAGTGTAAGGAAACATCACCACTCACCTTGAATGTTGAATCTTCAATATCAAAATAGATACGCCTTTTAAAAAAAGATTAAATTTTGACATCTTTTGTGAAAAATATTTTAATTATTAATCTAGAGGCTTTATACAATGGGGAACCCCATAAGATTCATATCACAAGAGACAAAACAAGGGAATATTCCATTATTGATAGCTGGTATGAAATTTGTGCTAGGGGATACGTGGCTGAGTAAATAGTCAGATAAAGTAAGGTTGTATGGATTATGAGAAGTTTGCATGGATGAAAGTGCTAATGTATTTAATGAATGAGGGGATCCTTGTCGGATGTAGTTTCACCTAGGGGTTTTGTTGTAGGCACAGAAGGATAGATTTAAGGTCATGAATTTGGTGATTGAGGAGGTGATGAAGAGCCACACTAAATGGGTTGTGGTCAACATGGTGCTATGGAAGGAGATGCAATTTTTGATATTGTAGAGGTTAATACCAGTGTATAGGTCATTTTTGGCTAGATTTGGAAGGATGTTGGAAAGTTGAAGACACTCGAGCACTTACTACATGCCAAAATCTTTTGAGAACTCTGTGTTGCATCTATGTGAAGGGAGTACCTTACCTAGGAGCCCCATGTGCCTAGATTCATATTATCTTATTATTTTTTAAAGTACCTACCAAATTGTTTTTTATTAATACAACCAAATTATTATTTCTATCTTTATGCCTTAAACTTTTTCTCTGTTGTATTCTCTCTTCAACCTTGAACTTATTTTACACTTTGTTCCATTTTCTACCTACAAATATATTTTTTGGATTCTTTTCAATGACATAAGCTATTGTAGTGCTAGAAAATTATAAAACATTCTTATTGAATGCCAACATGAGACCATTATAATGGCAAAACTCTAAAATTTCCTTTATCAAATAACATAATAATTCTTCCACATTTCTTCTTATTGTGCTGAGAGGTTACAAAAAAAAGAGATTGTAAGGTTGATATTTTTGTGTCATATAGAAATTAAAGAGAAAAAAGTTAAAATTCATCTAGCAACCCAACAAAAATCTATTTAGCACCAATTAATAAACTGGGTGGAGTCTAATAGTTAAAAAGGGTATTTAGGGATGTGGGATCTAAAACCTTCAAGTCATTTATTTATTAAAATTAAAACCATCTTTTTTTATTAATTATAAATATATTTATATCTAATAATTGAGTATTGTTGTAGTGCATAATATTTAATTTAATAATATGATATTATAATATATGTTAGTGATTATAATAAAATTATAATAATGATGATGATGATGATGATGATAATTTATACATTTTAATAATATTTAAAATTATAAATATATAATATAGTTATGTTTATAATATATATTATATAATTTTATAATATATTATATTTACATCAAAGGTTTTTCTTTAGCAAAGCCATATAGAATATGTAAATACTAAAATATTTTATGGTGGGTTGTGTAGTGATGACGAGGGGAAATGACAAGGTCTTTCAAATTGTATTGTTAGAGCAAGGTAGTAACATATTTGAATAGACATAACATGTTGTCAAAGGTGGACGAAGATGTTATGAGAGGATATCTGGGTGTGGTAGGGCTATACATCTCATGTATAGCTCAAATTAATGATACAATACAACTGATGTTGGGAAAACATATTATGGTCCCATAGTTGATCTTGTAGCTTCCACTCATTCACAATGCTAATATATTAACACTTAGAACATTTACATCATCATTAAGAACATATAGAAACACCATAATCAAACCATTGGAAGAAATGACAGGGGCATACAAAATGTATTGGTTGTTTTCTTTTGTCAAGGGTGGACAAGAACATTATGAGAGTTAATTTGATTATGACATGGCTCCACGTCTCATGTGCAAGTCAAATCAATGATGTAATTTTATTGATCATGGGACAAGATAATGAGGTCCCAGAATCTATCTTGTAGCTCCCATGTCATGAGATCTAATTTGATTACAACAAGGATCCATATCTAATGTGCTACTCAAACTTATATTTACCTTTGAATACTTTTCAAGAATGAAAGAAAGTAAATATGTAAATCTTCAAAAATTAGAGGAAAAAAGATTGATAGGACTATCTCTTCCACACCATTCATAAAAACATGAACTTTGTAATCAATGTTGTATACAATCAAAACAAAAAGAGAGATATTTATAACTATTGTTACATAAAATACATTTTATAGCTTCAACAATTTCATCATTAACATATACTACAAACACTAATATAATATTAAAATATAATTTTTTATAATCTAATATTTATATAAAGTATATAATATATATAACATTAAATTTTTAATATATATAAAAATATTATACAATATTTCTACAAAGATGACTAAAGAAATTTATAACCTAATTATACGACTTAAAATAAAAAATACTTGAAAAGTAGTGAAGAACAACTACAAACACTTAGTAAAAAAAATTAAAGTACTTTACCATTGCAACAAACTAAATATAAACAACTTTTAATCAACCTCCAACTTTTCTTGCACCATGGGGGAAACTGCTAGTTTGAATCCTATGTAAATGCACATCAAAAGTAAAACTAACGATGTAATTTGGGCCAATTTTTGTATTCCTCAATCTGACTATATTTCATTTAACATATTTTATCCATTCTTAAATAAAACAAATGTCATTGGTTAGGTCGAAAACTTATTATATAAATCCCATGTTTTAGTGGACACTTATATCTCAGATGATAAAATTTGAATTTTTGTAGTATTTATTATATATTATTAATTGGGCAAATGACGTTAGTTAAAATTGTGTTTTAAATTTTAGGCATTTTATTTATGTTTATAAGTTTTATTATATAATTATTAAAATAAGATATAATCCCTCCTTTTGATTTTATTGTGTGTAGATTCACCTTTAAAATAAGAAGAGGACATACACTTGAGATGAATTAACATCAAGGAGGATTAGTTAACACAAAATGTTTTGAATATTTCAAGAGTGGGAGTTACACCAATAAATTATACTAAGTATTTTGAGTTTTTAAATTTTATATAGTTATAATTTCTCTAATACATGTTGAATTCACCTAAATCCATTTATAAAAAAGTGTTATAAGTCAAGAAAAGATGAACACACCAATGAATCAGTTAAAAGTAACTATCCCTAACTCAATTTATCTTTATTTTATACTTTGGTCAATATTTTAAATATTGTATATCTCATATATTTAACAATGTAATTTATAATTGTTAATTTATTTGTATCATATACATTAATTTGTTACTTAACCCATCATTGACAATTAAATTTTTATATTTTTTGTTTAAATGTCTAATGACATTAGAAATGCCATTAAGATCCTCCACTCTTTATGTATTTAGATAATTAATGTGTAGGCTCTCTTTAAATTACATATGACTATTTTATAACCCCAAGCTTCTCTATAGACTAACATTTTAAATAGCCTTCAATTTAAGTGATGGAAACTTGACCTTAGTTTATTATGTCAAATTGGCAACTTGATTTAAATGAATCGGTCATTCCAATAATCCTATCAATTGCCTTCCATGGAAATTTGATCCTTTCTATTGGTGATTGATAACTCTTTATTTATTCGATTGTGATCTAATTTTCCCCACATAATCCTATCAATTGCACCATTTGCTAAAAAAAAATAAGCTAATAAAGATATTTTTGATTTATATATTCTAGAAAAAATATAAAATTTAAAAAAAAATTGAAGTGTTTTTTTAGATTTGTTATATAATTTTATTTATAATATTAAAATTTATATTAAAATTATATTTTTTAATTTAAACTCAATAAATTTTTTACATAATTTATTAAAATAAAAATTATAAATTTCAAATTTATTTATTAATATTAACAAATTTTTATATATTATAATGAAAAATAATAACAATAAATAATTAAATATATTAATATTGAACATAAAATTTATAATTTTTAAAATATAAATATAATAATAATCATGATAGAAACTACTATTATGTGTGATCATAATATTATAATATATCTTTCCCTTTAAATATAAAATACTTTTTAATATAAAATTATCCCCAAAATAATATATGAAACTACAAATATCTTCCATTAATCTTATTCTCTTTCTCTCTCCTCAAGAAAATTATTGCATTATTTCAATTTTAAATATTATAAGTAACAAATATTATAATGATAATTATAATAATATTTAATGTATTTTTAATATATTAAATGAAAAAATATAGGCCTTCACCCAAGTTTAAGTTAAGTTATTTGTTAATTAAATATTTGATAATCTTAATGATATTATAAATTTTTTAATAGTCAATTCACCAAGATTATAAGTAGGTCATCCAAAAATCATAAGATTTAAAAATTAAATTAAAAAAAATTAAAAGCTAAATAATAATACAAAGTTTTAATCGCAAGTAGGTCATCAAAAAATCATAGGATTTAAAAATTAAATTAAAACAAAAGTTGTATGCTAAAAACATTGGTAAACTATGACATAAAAAATACAATTTTTAATCTCTTAGTGCTTAAGAACGAATGACTCAAACAACTCGTAGGGATTTTCCTCCCAAAAAAAAAAACAAAAAAAACAAACATATCTAAAACTAATCTTTAGCTTGATAAAAAGAGAATTGAAATAATATTCAATACCTACCAACTCATTCAACACCCATACATCACCCAAACAATCTAAATCTCCAAATATATTGAAGGGTTAAAGCAAATGCATTTTATCATAGTTAATAAGATCTGTTAAATTTATGCATAGACTAACATTCTTATAAATTAGTTCATCGACACTCTTCAAACTAATTAGGATTTCGAGGATAGGGATAAAGAGGAGGATGAGGCCTATAAATTTGAGGAACATATACTTTAATTTTGATAAAATGAGTGGAAGAGTACCAAACTCATATAGAGGTCTATCACAATAATTCATTTATATAATGAAAATTATAATTAATTAATTATATATATATATATATATATATATATATATATATATATATATATAACCACTTTTTTAAAGAATAGATTATTTATTCTAACAATTAATAAATTTAGATTCCTTTCTAAATAACTTCTTATAATATTTATATGATTTATTTATGAAAATATTCACATCAATTTATTAACAAACTAATACTTCACCTATATAAATACAAATAAGATTATTTCCAACATTCCCCCTATAATGTTTATATGAAAAAATATAAACTACATAAACACATACATATTTAGTACACATAATCTTCATCAATTAGATAGGAAAATTGTTCGTTATTGAAATGAGAAGTGTATTCTTTCTTGTCATTTTCTTCACTTACCATGGCCTTGTCCTGCTACTTTTTGTCATGAAAGTTTTGTGGTCTTTGGTTATAATTTATAAAAATATGTCATGGGTTTTTAAAGTAAAAACATGTGTATTTATTTTTTCCATTTTTTAATTTAAACATACATTTAATTTTTTTCTAGAAGTGTCTGGCTTGTTTTGTATGACTAACATTTATTCTTACTCTAAAACATTATTTTTGATCTTCTTTCCCTAATCAAGTAATGCACATATAATGTTCTTTAAGTTTGGATTTAACTTACTTGGAGTACACATTATATTAGACATACTGATTAGCATGTAATTTAAGATTATAGCTTTTGCATCATTTTATTTTAACTCTTTGTTTATTCTAACAAGATGGTATATAGGAAATGAAATATGCTAATGTGAGATACTATATTCACACCTTCTTCCATTTTTAACCCATACAATTTTTTCTTCATAGTTATTTCAACACTATCGGCTTGAGATTCAAATAGTGTGTTTGGTAATTTTCATACCTTTTTTTAAAGATTTTTTTGAAGTTTACACATGCAAATATGGTTTTGATAAATCGAGACTAATAATAGATAAGAATTCTTACCCTTGACCATCCATTTTTAAAGCTCGTCGATATTTATTGGTTTTGCTATTGTACCGTCAATAATGTCCCAAATGTCTTTTTCAATTAAAAACAACTATATTTGGATTTACTATATGTGGAAATCCTTTCCATCAAACTTATCATTTGGATTTGTCATTTCCATTTTATTCCTTTCATAAATTTGATTCAATACACATTGCTTTCAATTGATAATGCGTCCTTAACAATAATAACGAGTTTAACACTGATATTTAAACTATTTGATAATAACAAAGACTATAATTTTGAACCCAAATTTTAGACGAGAATATAATGCAATACAAGACACTATAAACCTGTAATTAAAATATTAAAAAATTATATTAACCATGACTCAATTTTAAAATTAAAAAACTATAAAACATAGGACTTTATATATATATATATAAAATAATATGATGCAACTAACACCTAAAATCTACATGATATCTAAAACCACCTAAAGCTATGAGAAACGCGTGGGTTTAGAGAAACCATGGGAATTTTATAGAAAACTGCGGACTTTAAAATTAATATAAACTGAAAAAAACTTTCACTGAATCAAAAGAAAATACCTAAAACATACATCGAGGCCACAAGGAAAGTCACGGTTGGAGTTGGGACGGAGATGGAAGAGGTCGGCGGCAAAATTCTAATTTCTATGTTATTTTTGTACATATTTTTGATTGGGCAAATGACGTTAGGTAAAATTGAGTTTTAAATTTTAGGGATTTTATTCACGTTTATAAGTTTCATTATATCATTTTATAAAATAGGATACAATTTTTTTTTTGGTTTTATTGTACGTGTAGATTCATTTTAAAAATAAGAAGAGGATTTAAGGTTGAAAGAAGACATATTAACACAAAAAAAATATGATTATTAATTCATTTGCATCATATCAATTATTGTTATTCATAACTACTACTTAACCCATCATTGACAATTTAGCTTTTATATTTTTTGTTTCATTGTTTAATGATACCAAAAATTTATTAAAGTCTTTCATTATTTATGTATTTAGATATTTAATGTGTAAGCTTCATTTATCGATTTATTCTAAATTTTTTTACACGACACTTTTTTATAATTTAGTCACAGGATTTTTTATGGACTAACATTTTATATTATCTTGAATCTAAAATGGTCTTCTAACTTTTTTCTATTTAAATGATCATTATATTATATAGACCTATTTTAATAACAATACAAATTCTATCTTAAATTAAAAACCATAAAATATAAAAAATTATAGTAAAAAAATATTAACTAAATATACAAAATTATTTAAATATAAAAAGACATAGTAGTCTCTTAGCTTTTTATATTTCCCTTGTAAGGGATTTTTTAGGCTTTTCTTAACCTATCATTGCAAGCAAAACATATGTGTGTAAAATTGAAATTATCTAACCTCTCATTAGACAAATATGAATCTGACAATATGATAGTGTCAGAGCATATTAATGGTCTTTGTTAATGTGAGAACCATACAAACAATTTGGGTCAACATTTATGAGAATTGTTTCTAATCTTATTTTGTTTCTTGTGATTTATGATTTATTTTCCTAAATATATGTGCTTTAATATCTGACTCTTTGAAATGAGTTTATTTTATAAGATAAAGATAATAAATGGTTGGGTTTTGGGGTTATGAATAGATATGGTTAGTTTTTGCATGTACCTAATATATATTATATATGTAAGTTTGTGCTTGATGATCGAATGAATTTTATCATTTATTTGTTTATAAATGAATGAATTCAAATGTTAATGAAACTGGTATGATTGACTTTAATTGAATAAAAACAAAAAGAGAAGAAAAAAGACGAGAAAAAAGAAGAATGAGTGTGTACAAGAAAATATGTCATGATTATATACATATATAATCATAAAATTTTTACATGATAATATGATTGAATGATCATACGATTAATATAAAAATTACACAAAAATATATAAAAATAACATCAAACTTTTAACATAACAATTCAAAAATAAAAAATCTAAACCATTTATCCGGTATAAGAAAATGTACATAAAACATATAAAATAATGCTAAAGAAATTCCATAGTCCACAATAGCGATGGCAATATGAGGGAGTGGTCCATTTTTTATATTTGGATCATTTACACTTGCCCTTTTTTCAATCTCTGCAAAAGTTGGTAAGTGATGGAAACTTGACCTTAGTTTATTATGTCAATATGGAAACTTCACATTTTTTCTAAAACTAATCTTTAACTTGATAAAAAGAGAATTGAAATAATATGCATTGCCTACCAACTCATTCAAGACCCATACATCACTCAAACAATCTAAATATCCAAATATATTGAAGGGTTAATGCAAATGTATTTTATCATAGTTAACAAAATTTGGTAAATCTCTGCGTAGATTAACATTCTTAATGAATTACTTCATCATCACTCTTCAAATTAATTAGGATTTTCAAGATAGGGATAAGGAGGACGATGAAGCCTACACATTTGAGGAACATATAATTTAATTTTGATAAAATGAGTGGAAAAGTACAAAGCTCAGATAGAGGTGTCTCATAATAATATAGTTTATATAATGAGAACAATACAATACATATATCAACTCTTTAATAACTACTTTTTTAAATAATAGATTATTTGTTCTAACTAATAAATGTAAATTATTTTTTAAATAGTCTCCCACAATATCTACATGATTTATTTACCAAAACACTCACATCAATTTATTAACAAACTAATATCTCACTTATTTAAGTACAAAAAATATTATTTCCAACATTCCCCCTTTAATATTTATATGAGAAAATAAAAACTACATAAACACACATACACATTTAGTACACATAATCTTCATCACTTGGATAGGAAAATTGTTCATTATTGAAATGAAAAGTGTATTCTTTCCAGCCGTTTTCTTCAATTACCATAGCTTTGTCCTGCTACTTTTTGTCAAGGTCTTCTGCTCTTTGCTTATAATTCATAAGAATATGCCCTAACTTTTAAAAGTAAAAACATGTGTATTTATTTTTTATATTTTTAAATTTAAACATACATTTAAAATTTCTGTTAGAAGTGTCTGGCTTGTTTTGTGTGACTAACATTTCTTAATATTCTAAAACATTATTTTTGTTCTTGTTTCCCTAATCAAGTAATGCTTATATAATGTTATTTATGTTGGGATTTAACTTACTTGGAGTAGGCATTATATTGAACATACTGATTAACATGTAATTTAAGATTATAGCTTTTGCATCATTTTATTTTAACTCTTCATTTATTCTAACAAGATGTTATATGAGAGAATGAAATTTGCTAATGTGAGATACTATATCTCCACCTTCTTCTATTTTTAACCCATACAATTTTTGCTTCATAGTTATTTCAACATTATCAGTTTGAGATTCAAATAGTGTGTTTGGTAATTTCCAGATTTTTTTGACGAATTTTTTGAAGTTTACATATGCAAATATGGTTTTGATAAATTGAGACTAATAATACATAAGAATTCTTATCCTTGACCTTCCATTTCTAAAGCTTGTTGATATTTATTTGTCTTGCCATAGTGCTGTCAATAATGTCCTAAAATTCTTTTTCAATTAAAAATAATTATATTTGGATTTACTACGTGTGAAAATCTTTTCCATCAAACTTATCAATTGGATTTGTCATTTCCATTTTATTCCTTTCATAAATTTGATTCAATGCACATCGCTTTCAACTGATAATGTGTCTTACAATAATGACGACTTTGACAATGATATTGAAACTAGTTGATAATAACAAAGACACTATAATTTTAAAGACAAATTTTAAACAAAAGAATATAACATAATACAAGACAGACACTATAGACCTATAACTAAAATATTAAAAAATTATATCGACCATGATTAATTTTTAAAATGATAATACTATAAAACATGGGATTATATATATATATATATATATATATATATATATATATATATATATATATAATAATAATAATATAATGCAACTAACACCTAAAATCTACATAATATCTAAAACCACCTAAAGCTTTGAGAAAAACGTGGGTTTAGAGAAATCATGGGAATTTTATAGAAAAATGTGGACTTTAAAATCAATATAAACTAAAAAAACTTTCACTGAAGCAAAAGAAAATAACATATATCAAGAACTCAAGGAAAGCCACGGTTGGAGTTGGGACGGAGAGGGATTGTTCACATAATAATGCTTCACGTCTTATATCAAATTCGTCATTTTTTCGTGTAAAACTGTTCACATAATAAAAATAACCTTCTGAAAATATTTATAGGTTTTGTTGTTCTCAGCCTAAGCTTTCTGAAACATATTGAAACTTTAAATTTCATCAAGAAACGAAAAAGATATGTGAATTTCCGTGATGCTGATTCAAACTGTTTGTTTTTTGTTTTGAAAAATGCGACTGGTGGATAGAAAGAGAATGACTGAACTGTGGAGAGAATGAACAATGTGGAAAGGGACATGAATGAGCAGATGGCTGTTGAATGTGAAGTGAGCAGATGAGCAGATGTACTACAACGCTATGTAATAATGGAGACCGAACACAAAGTGGTCCACTGTTCTGATGCTAAATGATAAAACAAATGGAAGAGCAAAAAGCTCAGATAGAGGTCAATTAAAATAACAAATTTTAATTAACGAGAACAATACACTATATATCAATTCTCTTATAACCACTTTCTTTAAAAATATTTAGTTGTTTTAGAGATAGTTTCGCACCGTCACAAATTATATGTCATTGGTCGGGTCAAAAACATATCGTATAAATTCCACGTTTTAGTCGATACTAATATTTCAGATGACAAAATTCTAATTTCTATGTTATTTTTGTATATTTTTCGATTGGGCAAACGATGTCAAGTAAAATTGAGTTTTAAATTTTAAGGATTTTATTCTCGTTTATAAGTTTTACTATATAATTTTTTAAAATAGGATATAATTTTTTTCGTTTTATCGTACATGTAGATTCACTTTAAGAATAAGAAGAGGATCTGAGGTTGAGATGAATTGACATCAAGGAAGACTAGTTAATATAAAAGGTTTTGAATATTTCAAGATTAGGAGTTATACCAACAAGGTATATTAAATATTTTGAGTTTCTAAATTTGATATGGTTATGGTTTCACCTACATATATTGAATTCACCTACATTCATTTATCGTAAAGTGTTACAAATCAAGAAGAGATTACCACAACAATGAATCAGTCAAAAGTAAGTATTCCTAACTTGATCTATCTTTATTTTATACTTTGGTCAATATTTTAGATGTATATCTCATGTTTTTAACAATGTATTATATTATTGTTAATACATTTGTATCATATACATTATTGTTACTCATAACTGTTACTTAACTCACCATTGGCAATTTAGTTCTTATATTTCTTGTTTAAGTGTCTAATTACACTACAACTCTATTAAGATCCTCCACTCTCTATATGTTTAGATATTTAATGTGGAGGTTCCTTTTATAAATCTATTTCAAATGTTTTTATACGCAACTACTTTATATAGTCTTATGTCTCTTTATAAATTATTATTTTTTAATAATCTTTGACCTAAAACTGTCTTCTACCATTTTCTTATTTAATGATCATTATATTATATAAACCTATTTCAAAAACAATACAATTCTTGCCTTAAATTATGTTCCATAAAATATAAAAAATTATAGTAAATTTTTTTTAATTAAATATACAAAGTTATTTAAATATACAATTAGACATAGAGAGATAGTAGCTTCTCAAATTTTTATATTTCCCTTCCAAGGGCTTTTTGAGTCTTTTCTTAACTTATCGTTATGTTCAAAACATGTGTGTGCAAAATTGAAATTGTCTACCCTATCACCAACCAAATATGAATCTCACAACGTGATAGTGTTTGATCGTACTAATGGTCTTGTTCAATGTGAGGACCATACAAATAATTTGGGTCAACCTTTATAATCTTTGTTAAGACCTACCATTCACAAGAATTATTTCTAATCTTATTTCACTACTTTTGATATATGATTTGTTTTCCTAAATTTATATGTTTCAACATCCAACTCTTTGAAATGAGCTTATCCTAAAAGATAAAGATAAGGAATGGTTTGGTTTTAGGATTTTGAATAGATAGGGTTATTTCATGCACATGTCTAATATGTAATATATGTGTTAGTTTTGTTTGATGATCAATTGAACTTTATCATTTATTTGTTTATAAAGAAATTAATTCAAATGTAAGCAAAAATTGGCATGATTGATTTTAAATGAATAGAAATGAGAAAAGGGGAAAAAAGAGGAATAAGTGTGTCTTATTCAAAAAGTGGCACAAGAAAATATGTCATTATTGTATGTATAATCTTAACACTTGTATACGATAACATGAAGGAATGATCTTAAAGTTAATATGGAAATTACATAAAAATATACAAAAATAATATCAAATGTTTAACATAACAATTAAAAAATATGAAATCTGAACCATTCATCTAGTATAAGAAAATTTACATAAAACATATAAGATAATTCTAAATAAATTCTATTTTACACAATAGTGAGGGCAATATGAGAGAGTGATCCATATTTTATATTTGGATCATTTATACTTACCCATTTTTCAATCTCTGCCAAAGTTGGTAAGTGATGGCAACTTGACCTTAGTTTGTTATGTCAATATGACAACTTGACATTGCTCATTGGACAATGAAAGACAAATGAATTGGTTGTTCAAATAATCTTGTTGGTGCCTTCCATGGAAATTTGATTGATGCAGAAAAAATAGGTCAATCTTCTAGAGGCCATAACTTTTGATTGATAGCTATGTTTGAGTTTTTCCATACACCAAAACGATTGTCTCAAAAATTTAAATGCTTTCCTAAGTCACTCTATTTACTTAAAGTTGATTTTGATATTTTTTAGAGGCCATACATGATCATTTGAGGATAAAAAATTACAGTTTAATGATTTTTTGATAATTTTCTATTTTAGGTCCAGACATCAACCTTAGTTGATTTTTGTTTGATAGGTTAATTTTAGAATTTAGGATATTTTAAGATCTACATGTGCTTGCAAATGAAACTTACTATAAATAGCATCTGCTAAAAATATTTTTTTTTCTTAAATTTTAGTTTTTTTAAATTTTTGCATGTTAACTCCAAATTCTGAGTTGAGGCTTATGTAAGCATGGTTTGAGTTTATAATTATTTATATTTATTCAATATGAATCAATACAAGTTATTATTTTTAGACACTTTTCCAATTGATAATTTATTGTCTAGATAGTTTTCAGGTTTGGACATTTTAGTAAGATGAAGACAATGGTTTTGGTAGAGGAAAAGTATTTTTTGCCAAAGATGAAGAGACATGTGACAAGGTATGTTTAAAAGTGAATAATATGTCAGGTGACTAAAGGACATGCAAAAAATACTGGATTATACATGCCATTACTAGTTCCAAGGGGATCATGGATAGATTTAAGTATGGATTTTGTATTGGGATTCCTAAACACACAGAGAGGTAATGATTCAATTTTTGTTGTTGTAGATAGATTTTATAAAATGATTCATTTCATTGCATGTTACAAAAATAATGAATCCAATAGAGTTACATAATTATTTTTTAAGGATATTGTGAGATTGCATAGTGTTCCAAAAACTATTACCTTAGATAGGGACACAAAATTTCTATGTTATTTTTGGAAGACTTTATGAAAGAAGATGGGTACTAAGCTACAATTTATTAGTTAATATCACCCAAAAAAAGATAGAAAAATATAATTTGTGAATAGGAGTTTGAAAATTTTGTTGAGATGCATAGTTGGAGAGAAGCCCAAACAATGGAACTTGACTTTACCACAAGTTGAGTTTACATATAATAATTTAGTGAATAGATCAATAGAAAAGTCACCATTTTAAATTGGTTATGGGTGAAATCCTATGGGTATTTTAGATTTGGTACAATTACTAATTGTACAGTGAGTTAGTGATGATGCAAAAATGTTTGAAAAACACAAGCGATAGTTATAAGGAGTAAGAAGAAAGTTACAGGAAAGTAATGAAAAATATAAAGAAAAAATAGATGTTAGAAGAAAATCAAAAGAATTTGAATGAGGAGAGTTGTTAATGGTTTACTTGATGAAAGAAATATTTTTAAAAGGCACGTACAACAAGTTGAAGTACTAAAAAATTAGATCATGTAGAATTGTGAAGAAAATCGATGATAATGCTTATGAGGTGAGTTTATCACAAAATTTTGATATCTCTCTAGTATTTAATGTTTTATGAAGAAGATGGTGAAAGTGATGAAGATGAAGAAGTAAATTGGAAGCAATAGGTTTCAAAGAAGAAGATGGAAATAATAGTGCAAGTTTTAGATATGAAGATAGTGAGCACAAGGCAAGGGAATTATAACAGGTATTTGGTGTAGTGAGAAGGATTACAACAAGAAGGAAATACTTGGATTATAGAATGGGAGGTGAAGAATATTGATTAAGAAAAATTATAGTAGTATAATCAAACCAACTCGTAGGAGTTGAGTTGTTTTTAACTAAAGTAGAATGATGTAGAAAAAATAGGCCAATCTTTCAAAGGCCATAAATTTTGTCCTGTACCTTCGTTTGAGCTCTTCCATACACTAAAATGATCGTATCAAAAATTTAATGCTGTTATAAGCCACCCTATCCTCTTAGAGTTGATTTTAATATTTTTTAGAGGCTATACATGATCGTCTAAGAGACCAAAATTACCATTTAATAATTTTTTTGAGAATTTCTTATTTTTAGAATTTATATATTTTTAGGTCCCTAGGTAAACTTTAGTTGAATTTATTCAAATAATTTAATGTTAACATTTAAGATATTTTTAGGGCTACGTAATTACATGCAAAATTTACTATAAATAGCAGCTACTAAAAATAGACCTTTTTTTAGATTTTAGGTTTTTCAAAATTTTCCATGTCAACTCTAAATTATGAGTTGAGGATTATTTAGAATGATTTGGGTTTGTAATTATTTAAATTCATTTAATATGAATCAATATAAGTTATTGTTTTCAAAATCTTTACCTATTGATAATTTATTGTCTTGATAGTTTTTGGGTTTGGACATTTTGGTAAAATAAAGATAATAGCTTTGGAGGAGGAAAAGTATTTTTTGCCAAAGATGAAGAGAGATGTGACAATGTATGTTTCAAGGTGTAGAATATGTTAGGTGGCTGAAATACATTCATAAAATACAATATTATACAGGTCATTACCAATTCCAAGGGGACCATGGACAAATTTGAGTATAGATTTTGTGGTGGGATTACCAAATACACAGAGAGGTAATTATTCAATTTTTGTTATTGTAGATTGATTTTATAACATGGTTCATTTCATTTCATGATAGAAAACCAATGATGCCACTAAATTTACAAAATTATTTTTTAAGGATATCGTGAGATTGCATGGTGTTCCAAAAAATATTACCTTAGATAGGGACACAAAAATTTTAAGTCATTTTTGAAGGATTTTATGGAAGAAGATGGGTACTAGGATACAATTTATTAGTGAATATCACCTTAAAATATATGGACATATAGAAGTTGTGAATAGGAGCTTGAGAAATTTGTTGAGATGCATAGTGGGAGAGAAACCAAAGTAGTGGGACTTGACTTTACCACATGCTGAGTTTGCATATAACAATTCAATGAATAGATCAAAATAAAAGTCACCATTTCAAATTATTTATGAGATAAATCCTATGGTTATTTTATATTTGGTATAACTATGAATTACAAAATAAGTTAGTGATGATGTAGAAGCATTTGCAGAGCACATGCAATAGTTGCAAGGAGTAAGAAGAAAGTTGCAAGAAAGTAATGAGAAATATAAAGCAATAGAAGATGTTAGATGAAAATAAAATTTATTTGAAAAATGAGAGTTGGTAATAGTTTATTTGAGAAAATAAATATTTCTAAAAGGCACGTAAAATAAGTTAATGTACAAAAAAGTTTGGACCATACAGAATTATGATAAAAATCAATGACAATGCTTATGAGGTGAGTTTGCCATAGAATTTTGATATCTCCCTAGTATTTAATGTTTCATATTTATATTAATTATATGGAGAAGATGGTAAAGGTGATAAAGATGAAAAATTAAATTGGTAGCAAAAGGTTCCAAATAAGAAGGAAAGAATATTGTAGGTTTTAGATATGAAGACAATGAGCACAAGGCAAGGGAATTATAATAGGTACTTGGTGTAGTGGAAAGGATTGAAACAAGAAGACAACACTTGGATTACATAATCGGAGATAAAAAATATTGATAAAGGAAAATATAAGTAGTATAATCAAGCCAACTTGTAGGATTTGAGTTGTTTTCAATTAGAGAAGAATGTTGCAAAAAAATAGGCCAATCTTCTGGAGGCCATAAATTTTGACCCATATCTCCATTTGAGGTCTTCCACATGCCAAAAGGACCATCTTAAGAAGTTAAATGCTGTCCTTATCCACCCTATTCTATTGAATTTAGCTTTTAATGATATTTTCAAGAATTTCCTATTTTTAAAAATTGTATATTTTAAAGTCTGAATGTCAAATTTAGTTGAATTTTGATCGATATGTTAATTTTAGCATCTAGGATATTTTGAGATATTTTTAGAGTTACATGTACATGCATGTGAAACTTACTATAAATAATAGCTGCTAAAAATAGACTTTTTTTTAGTTAGTTTTTTTAAATTTTGCATGTCAACTCTAAATTCTGAATTGACACTTATTTAAGCATGGTTTGGGTTTGTAATTATATCAAGTCATTAAATACTAATCAATACAAGTTATTATTTTTATAAGCTTTGCCTATTGATAATTTATTATCTCGATAGTTTTAGGTTCATTATTGATTCTTTCTGTTGGTGTTTGAAAAATCTTTATCTATTCGATAGTGATCTAACTTACCCCACACAATCCTATCAATTAAACCATTGGCTAGGAAAATAAGCTAATAAAGATATATTTGGAATTATATGTTTTAGAAAAAAACATTAAATTCAAAACAATATTAAATTTTAAAATATTTTTTTAGATTTTTTATATAAAATTATGATTTATATTTAAATTATATTTTTTAGTTTAAATCCAACATTTGTTTTTACATAATTTAATAAAATAAAAATTGTAAATTTCAATTAAATTTTATTGATATAATAATAATAATAATAATAATAATAATAATAATAATAATAATAATAATAATAATAATAATAATAATAATAATAATAATAATAATAATAATAATAAAATTGAAAAAATAATCATGATAGAAACTAGTATTATGTGTGATCATAACATTATAATAGATCTTTTCCTTTAAGCATAGACTACAAATATCCTCCATTAATCTTCTTCTCTTTCTCTATTCTTATAAAAATATTATATTATTTCAATTTTAAATATTATAAGTAATGAATATTATAATGCTAATTACAATAATATTTAATATATTTTAATTTATTAAATGAAAGATTGTAGGCCTTCATCCAAATTTAAGTTAATTTATTTGTAAATTAAATATTTGATAATCCAAATGATATTATAAATTTTTTATTAACTAAATATTACAACAGTCAATTAATCAGGATTGTAAGTAGGTCATCCAAAAATCATAGGATCTAAAAATTAAATTAAAACAAGAGCTAAAAGCTATATGATAATAAAAAAATTTAGTCCCAACTAAAAACTTTGGTAAACTAAGACACATAGAGAATACAACACTTGATATTTTAATCTCTAGGAAGTAATGATTAAAGCAACCTAGAAGGATTTTCCTCCCATAACTAAAAGGCCTATCTAAAACTAATCCTTAAGTTTATAAAGAGAGAATTGAAATAATATGTATCACCTACCAACTCATTCAAGACCCATACATAACCCAACTAATCTAAATTTCCAAATATATTGAAGGATTAATACAAATGCATTTTAGCATAGTTAATAAGATTTATTTAATTTCTTCATAAACTATCATTCTTATAAATTATTTCATCTCCACCCTTAAAACTAATTAGGATTTTGAGGATAGGGATAAGGAGAAGGACGAGGCCTAAAAATTTGAGGAACTTATACCTTGATTTTGCTTAAATGAGTGGAAGAGCAAAAAGCTCACCTATAGGTCGATCACAATAAAAAACTTTATTCAATTACAATAATTTAATATATATCAACGCTTCTATAAACACTCTCTCTAAAAATAGTTTAGTTTTTATAACAAGTAACAAACTTTAATTCATTCCTAGATATCCTCACACAATATCTATGTGAATTTTTTATCAAATCACTTACATCCATTTATTAACAAACTAATATCTCACCAATATAAGTAAAAACAATATTATTTTTAAGGTTCCCCCATTAGTGTTCACATGGGAAATATAAACCACACAAACAAGCATACATATTTAGTACACATAATATTCATTGCTTAGATAAAAAATTCTTCATTATTAAAGTGAGAAGTGGATTCTTATCAATCATTTTCTTCAGTTGCCATGGCCTTATCCTAAAACTTTTCATCAAGGAGGTATTGTGCTCTTTGCTTGTGATTTATAAGAATATTCCTTGTTTGGATTATTTTGTGTGACTAACATTTATTCTTCTATTAAAAAAATTATTTTTATTCTTGTTTCCCTCATCAAGTAATGTCGATATAATGTTCTCTAATCTTGGATTTGTCTTACTTGGAGTAAAAACCATATTTGACATTCTGCTTAGCATGTTATTTAGGATTATAGCTTTTACATAATTTTATTTGATCTCTTCATTTATTACATCTACATAGTTTATGAGAGAATAGAATTCATTGATATGAGATACTATATCTCTACCTTCTTCCATTTTTAATTGATACAATTTCTACTTCATAGTTATGTCAACACTATCAGCTTGACATCTGAATAGTGTGTTTAGTGATTTTTAGATTTATTTATAAGATTTTTTGAATTTTACATAATACAAATATTTTTTTGGTAAACTGAGACCAATAATGGCTAAGGATTTTTCTCTTTAACTTTCCATTTATGGAGTTTGTCGATATTTGTGGGTCTTGCCATAGTGTTGTAAACACTATCACAAAGGTCCTTTTCAATTAAAAGTAAATGTATTTAGATTCTTTATGTATACAAATATTTTCAATCAAACTTATCAATTAAATTTATCCTTTCCATTTTATTCCTCTCACAAATTTAACTCAATATATGTCAATTTCAACCGGTAATGTATCCTTACAATAGTAATGAATTTGACAATGATACTAAGATATTTAACAATAACAAAGACATTTTGATTTTAGACACAAATTTTAGACAAGAAAATATAACAAAATACAAGACACTCACTATAGACCTATAATTAAAATATAAAAAATTTATATTGACCATGCCTTAATTTTAAAATAATAATACTATAAAACATAGGATTTTATATAAAATATAAAAAGTAATACCAGTAATACCTAAAAAAACATAATATAGAAAACAACCTAATTTTTTGAGAAAACTGTGGGTTTAAAGAAACCATGGGAATTTTATAGAAAACTTCTAAATTTGTTTTATTTTTATTTTTTTAATGAAATATATCTATATATTAACTTAACAAAAATATACAAATAATTCATAAAAGGTGATTTGAGAGCACACCACAATACACCAAACAGAACCATTTTGACTTTGCCTAGACTTTCAAAGATTTAAAACATATATCATGGCCTCAAGAAAAGCCATGGTTAGAGTTGGGACAGAGATGGAAGAGGTCAGTGGTAGTTTGATGTTACCAATTGCATCATTCACAAACTCCCCCAGAGGACACATATTCAATTGAAATGCAAATGTTATTTTGTTCTCCACAAGCCTCATCACCAAAGATATTGTCCCGTAGTGGGCACTGCCATGATGAAAACTCTTCACCTTTCCATAAATAAATTTCATTAAATGTTCAAAATAAGGATTTCCTGCTAAACTTCTATTCGATGACATGAGGGCATTCATCATCACATTTACCATATGCAGTTTTAAAATTGTAGGGTAATGAAGGTTGACAATATGATCCATAAATCCAATGGCATCTACACCTTTTTACATCCCCACTCACTTTTTTAGGTCACCAAGTGAGTGGGGATGCCTTCACTAAGGATGGTAGTGATGGAGGAATTTGAGTAAAAAAATGCTTCACGCCTTACATCAAATTCATCAATTTTCTCTTGTAAAACTATTTACATAACAAAAATAAACTTTTGAGAATATTTTTGGGTTTTGTTTTTCTTAGCCTAATATTTTTAAAACATATTGAAATTTTTAATTCCATCAAGAAATGAAAAATATATGTGAATTTAAGTGATGCTGATTCAAAAGAAATTGTTTTTTGTTTCAAAAAATGTGATTGGTAGATAGAAAGAGAATGAGTAAAGTGTGGAGATAATGAAAAATGTGGAAAGGGATAAGAATGAGAAGATGGATGTTGAATGTGAACTACTTACAAGTAAAGTGAGCATATGTAATAATAAGATTTGCACATGATTTTTACTACAACACTATGTTATACGATCCATTGGATGCAAGAATAATTGAAAGTGAACACAAAGTGGTCCACTATTTTGGTGTTAAATGATAAAATAAGTGGAAGAGAAAAAATCTCACATAGAGGTCAGTCACAATAACAAAATTTAATTAAACACAAAAATATAATATATATCAATTCCCTTATAACCATTCTTCTTAATGATAACAATACAATATATCAATTCTTCGATACCCACTCTCTTTAAGAATATATTAATTATTTTAACAATTAACAAATATAGATTCTTTCTTAGATTGCCTTGCACAATCACAAACCATATTCCATTGGTCAGGTTGAAAACATATTGTATAAACCCTAGATTTTAGTGGATACTAATATCTTAGATGACAAAATTCCAATTTCTATGTTATTTTTGTATTTTTTTTTATTGGGCAAATGACTTTAGGTAAAATTGAGTTTTAAATTTTAGGGATTTTATTCATATTTATAGGTTTCACTATATCATTTCTCAAAATAAGATATAATATTTTAAATTTTATTTTATGTGTACATTTAAATTCATTTAAAAAATAAGAAGATGATCTAAAGTTAAGATGAATTGACATTAATAAAGACTAGTTAACACAAAAGGTTTTGAATATTTCAAGGTTGGGAGTTACACCGACAAGGTATATTCAATATTTTAAGTTTCTAAATTTGATATGGTTATGGTTTCTCCTACACATATTGAATTCACCTAAATCCATCTATCATAAAGTGTTACAAGCCAAGAAGAGATTAACGCATTAATGAATCAGTCAAACATAAGTATCCCTAAATCAATCTATCTTTATTTTATATTTTGGTAAATATTTTAGATGTTGTATATCTCATGTATTTAACAATGTATTATATGATTATTAATGCATTTGTATCTTATACATTATTTTTACTCATAATTATTAATTAACCCACCATTGCCAATTTAGTTCTTATATTTCTTGTTTAACTATCTAATGACACTACAACTCTAATACTATCCCCCACTCTCTATGTATTTAGATATTTAATGTGTAGGTTCCCTTTGTAGATCTATTTCAACTTTCTTTGTATACGACTATTTTATATAGTCTTAGGCCTTTTTATAGACTAAGATTTTGTATAGTCTTGGATCTAAAATTATCTTCTACCCTTTTCCTATTTAATAATTATTATATTATATAAACTTATTTCAAAAACAATACAATTCTTACCTCTAATTTAGCCCCATAGAATATAAAAAATTATACTAAAGAAACATTATTTAAATATACAAAGTTATTTAAATATACAGTCTAATAAAGAGAGATAATAGTCTCTTAGATTTTTATATTTCCCTTCCAAGGGATTTTTGAGGCTTTTCTTAACCTATCATTACATTGAAAACATGTGCACGCAAAATTGAAATTGTCTACCTTGTCACCAACTAAATACGAATCTGACAACGTGATAGTGTTTGATTGTACTAGTGGTCTTGGTCAATGTGAGGACCATACAAATAATTTGGGTAAACCATTACAGTCTATAATGACCCCTCATGTTGTACTTAGAAAAATGAAGTAATTTTTTAAGACTAATTACTTAACATTCATTCACTCAACCACAATCATACTAAATAGATTTAGTCAAACATAAAATCAACAACTTAGAACACTAACAGTTCTAAAATTACAATACCAAATGCAATATAATATATTACAAATACAAGTAAATTAAATACATTAGGAGTCAGCTAGGAGTAGTCCACTAGTATAGTAACTATTGATCAAGTATATATAAATTAAATGCAATTATATTTTC
This sequence comes from Torreya grandis, assembly GCA_037957365.1. Classification (NCBI taxonomy): domain Eukaryota; kingdom Viridiplantae; phylum Streptophyta; class Pinopsida; order Cupressales; family Taxaceae; genus Torreya; species Torreya grandis. Next base: position 512,519 of record JARHVA010006485.1, on the reverse strand, counting down.
ATTAGGTATTTAATCTTAATATAATAAATAGATACCAATCCCTCGATAGCTTGAGTCAAACCAACTCACGTATCTTTGAATGTCAAGTGTAGTCTCTAGATAAGTAGTACTGTTGTGAGGAGGGAGAGCATCATCTGAATGCTTTTTCACACCAACCATGAGCCAATGATCCCCTACACAATCCCCTATCAGGGAATGTCATTCCCTTCATAGATAGGTAAATATAATAGTGCAAGAATCTAGATAAAAAGTACCCAAGTGTGTATAATTTATAAAACTAAACATGCAACGTATCATAGAAAACATGTTCTATTACAAGATATCACACTAGCATGTAAATCATACATACCAAAAGTTAATATCTCACTATACATTATTTAACTATAGGTATATATGTTTGTGTCTTTATTTAGTTTTGTTCTTGATTTGTTATGTGTTTTGAACACATATCAATTGTCTTTATTTGTTTAAGGCATTTACAATTAGGTTTAAAGTCTAACCAAGTTTGAAGTTAAGGATAAGTGACCCTATAGCCCAATGAATGGACAAGTCAACTAGTCTAAAGTACATAATAAGCATGTAATACCAAAAGGCCACCAATGATGTGAGCCAAATTTAGTTACCATGGGTTTATATAATTAAAAACTTTCTATTTATCTCATGTTTAACTTCGTTGATAGCCTTAAATATGGTTGTCTTGTTCATGTCTTATCTTGTCTTGGTAAAGTGTGGTGTGGTTCCTAGTGGTGATCAAGGTCTCTTAGGGTTTCATATCCAAAATATGAGTTCATGGTCCCAAAAATGACTAACAAATGTTTATAACTTTACCCTTCATAAGGTTGTAATAGAGTTTAAGGTATTTTTGACAAAGTTAAGGTAATTGCTCATTTTGTCTTGTGCTTGTCCAAGTTATTCCATGTCAAGTTCTAGTTAGTCCAAGGGTGATAAAGGTAAAATAAGACTTTTTGGGTCATGTGGTACATTTAAACAGAATATTTTTACTTATTTGGTCCATACAACTTGAAAAATGATGCTTATTTCACACTTCCAATGTTATAAGCCATTTCAAGTGTTTTCTTGCTCATTTTATAACATGTAAGGAAGGAATATTGTAAGATATGGAAGGTAAAAAGTTTGAATGTGTTCTTTTCACATTTATAATCCTATTTATAGGCTTGAATAGACTCCATGAACACTTTTTCCTCGTCTCAAAGAGAGTTTCAGGCAAAATATGGCTATTTTCATTGCTATAAAGGGGTATATTGAGGCATTATTACAGGTTTCCCAAGTGAATATGGTCTCAAATAAAATACATGGATTATTCCATACTCCTTAGGAAATATTTATGTTGAGGAGTGTGTATAAAATCCAAAAACATTAAAAAATCTCTTCCATTTCTACATCGAGTTGTTTGCAAGCTAATGAGGGTTATTTTCAAACATTTGGTTGATGAAGGAGAAAAAGAGTTGGATAAAATAATATTATGGGAATATATGGTCCCATATTAACTCAATATTACATGTATTATTTTTATGTTACAAATTATTAACTTTATGAACCATTGATAACAAAATAAGTTCTCTAAAACCCTCTCAAAACCCCATTAACTCAATTTTAGGAGATTTCCTTGCATTTAAAACCTCATTGATAAAAATTAATGATGGTTCAAGGTATTTTTGGATCATTTTGGTCCCAAAATATCACCTTAAAAATTCATTTGGCACATGTGAATGAGCTTCTAGTAGAAATGAGTCTTTTTCATGGTTTCATGTCACAATTAGGACTACAAGCGGGGTTCTTGTTAATTTTGGTTGTCTTTTCACATCAGAGGGTTTTAAAAAAATATATATTAACCTCCCATATCTTATATAAACAAGCCTAAAACCTTTTTATGATCTCATATTACCAAAAGACCACATGCAATATTTTTGAAGCACCTTGCAAGTGAATTGTGCATATCATATTAGAGACCAACATACCTGTTAAGGATTAAATAGATAAAATAAAATTATTTATATTGAATTAAATATATTTAGATAGGTACATATTTTAATAAAATTATAATTATGGCCTTCAAAGGTGGCCAAAGTGAGAAAGTGCAAAATGATGATGAATCCTAAGACAACCCTGATGGAGAACTACATGTCTATTCTCAATATGAAGATAATATGTAATATGTGTATTGATATTAGGGTTTTTATGGTTAATATGGGTATTTAACGTCATGAAATAAGTTTACATAGAGGATGGATCCCTTAGAAGAGGATAAAAATACCAAAATAGGACTGTTATGGTCATATTAGCTTAATTGCTCACAAACCCTTAATATGGGTAAATTAAGTTTTAAAGATTTTTTAGAAGTCAATACTTCTTGGAAAAAAATTGGGGTTAATATTTAATATCGCAAAAATCCATTAATGGGCTACCCTAAATTCATGCATAGTCCAAGTGTGAACCTACAACCTTCAAAGATAAAATAGGTCTTATGAGTAAACTCCATGGAGGCCTTGAGAATTAGCATAGCTGAAATGAACACTAATACACTTCAAGTAAGAGGATATGGGAATATTAGAGACATATATAAATAAATAAAACTTTCAAGACCATCCTTGAATGAAATAGCAGGTTAGAGACCTATGAACATTAATCTAGTGTTTGCAAGGAATATTAGATGTTTGAAAGAAATTTGAGATGTTTAAGGAGGTTTTGTGATTGTAAAGTGTTACAAAAATTAAAAGAGATAATTTTAGGGACTAATTTAACAATATAAAATATAAAATTATCTTAAATTAAAGTGAATGAAGATATATAGGTCTGCAGACATGTAGGTTTACATTCTCAGGCGTAAGAAGCAAATCTTGCCTAAAATATGATAGTGTGAATAACAAGTAAGGTGTCAAAACAATAATTAGAGGTTTAAATAGTTTATGTAGGGTATAAAATATAGGATAATTGAATCAATAAACCTTTATTTTACCCTTATAATCATCAAACTAAAATAAACATTCACAACCTTGCTAAAAACTCCTCTTGAAAGCTTGCTTTCAAGTTTGAAGAAATTATACATTGTTTGCATTGGATTGGAGGATTGGATGAATAATAATGGTGTATCAAAGTCACAATATACCATTTTTTCAATTTTATGTGATCAAAGAGTGATGGAAAATGACATAAAATAACTATAGACTTTTCATAGTCCTGAACATGCACACAATTCTTGAAATTGGTAATTTTGAGAGATTTTAAGGTTATTCGAGGACAAATGGTTGTTGGAGGAGTTGAGGAATGTTGGTTCAAACCTAAATAAATTTTCATTTTTCATTTATATGTTCTTAAAATTCTCCCACGCAATTGTCCTAAGCATGACCAACCAGGGTTTAAAAGTTGTAATTTGGCCTAACTCAAGTTTAACACATTGGAAATGCATGAAATTTTTGAAAATGTTCTTATTTAAGGTAAACTACATTATTTTATTGTTTTTATATTGGTACTATATGGATTTTTATGGTCTATAGGATTATAGGCATATTTTATGCCTAATTGGAAATGGTAGGTGTTGATAAAATGGGTCTACATTGAGAGTGGGGACCTAAAGTTTTGGGTGAAAATATAAAGGGATAATGGGTAATAGAATTTAAATTTATTTTTCCTTGAAGTTATATTATATTTCAAACCAAGGAGATTTGTGTTTAAGTAGGGATACAAGGAATATGCCTTGCTAGAGAGAAAATATGAGAATGATGAATGAAATTGTAGAATGAAGGTCGAAAAATGATTGGATAGGGGCCTTTAACAGATTTTCAATGAAAATCAATCAATTAGACTCTAAGAAGGTGACTTGGTAATACGTAACTACTCTTAATGAAAATTTTCAAGGAATATGGATGAGTCACCAAGGTAATGAAGTAACTCTTATGCCACCTTGAGAGGAATATCATCAAACCAAGTGCACACATGTTGAAGATGGAGTTTAACATTCCTTCTTGATTGTAACTTATTTTTTTATTATGTGACACTTGTCATAAGATTCTCCAATGCCTCTCCTCTCTCTCCTCCTCATTCTCTTCTATATGTATGCCTGATTTTGGAATTGTAAATATATTTTAACTAGTAGTATGGTATATCCTTGCTATTTTATATGCCTATTGATCAATAATATGATTATTTTACCTCCTTTTACGGTTTATGTAGTATAAGTGTATTAGAAGTGGAAAACACCTTCCATTCTATTCTCACATTTCTTCACCTCTTTACAAATCATTTATGTGATAGATTTTTCTTAGGAGAAGTGTATGTTGTTTTAGTCTTGGAGGTCTTAATGCACATGCAAGTTAGTGGTAAAGGTCAAAAAAGTTGGTACATAACTTCCATGGTTTAGTTTACATGCAATTCTCTCTCCCTTTTCCTTTGCAAGTAGTAGTTTAGTAGTGATTTAAGGTGAGAGAATCAAGGGATGTAGCCCTATCTATAGGTTATCTTCAGATATAAGTTCACCTACAACCTTTGGAGAGATCCCATGATATCACTTATGTTAGGAGGCTTGAACAAACTCCTCAATGATGCAATTTTTGATGATAACACTACCTATTCAAAAAACACAAGTGAATGTCCTAAGTACTTCATTACAGTCCATACCTTCTCTAAAACCTTATGTAGTAACATTGATATATAATGTAAAAACTAATAACATATCCTCTAGTAAAATATGAATTACAAATTCTGGCAATAGAAAGAAAGGATATAAATTATTTGAAAAAATACAACATTCATATGGAATTGCATTGAATGCAATGATCTTGGGATATACATAGGATGGATATAAAAAGGATGAAAACTATTATTATTTCAACATAATTTATAAAACATGTACTTTTATTAAAAGCATGCCCTATCAAAGTTTATAAATTATATAAAATGTTAACAAAATAAAACTATAGTTACTTATTAAATAATTATCGAGCATGCTTATTAAAAATAAATGATTTTATATACACTTATTTATTATTATTAAAACATGATTCTCGTCATAATATTAAAGTCATTAACATACTAGGTTATAGTGTTAAGATCATTTTCTATTTAAAAAACAAGTAAATACCTTATACCCCTCATTTTGTTTAGATGTTTTTCAAAAAATTACTTGAAATTATATGTAGTACCACACTTTAAATTAGATTTTTTGAAACTAGAATAAATGGTAAAATTATACTTTCTATATGCTTTGATAGATTTAGATACCCCTATTTAGAAATATATTTATATCAAGATGATATATATTTAAGTTAAGATTCCATCAATGTGATTTTTTTTACTATAATGATCCAAAAATATGTTACCTTATGTCTTGATGTATGCTTTCAAACTCTATAGAGGAATATTTGAAAAATTCTTAAAAATTTACAATCGAGACAGTAGTGAAAATTTATATTTTTTCTCCATATTTAATTGAATGAAATTTATAAATTGTTACATGTCATTGCTATTATGGGACTTCAAATATTCATACAAAAAAGTGTGAAAATTTTCTCAATATGTTTGCAATAATAAGAAATATCCTTTTGGAAATAACTTTTCTAAATTTTCACATCAACTCAATTTTCATATTAAAATTTTATTGATTTTATTGTTGAAAATGAGTACAAGAAAACATCATGACTCACCTTGAATGTTGAAACTTCAATATCAAATTAGATATGCCATTTAAAAAAGATTAAATTTTGACATCTTTTGTGAAAAATAGTTTAATTATTAAGATAGAGGCTTTATATATTGGTGAACCCCATAAGATTCATCTCACAAGAGACAAAACAAGGGAATATTCCATTGTTGATAGCTGGTATGAAATTTGTGCTAGGGGATACATGGTCGAGGAAACAGTCAGTTAAAGTAAGGATATACGAATTATGAGAAGGATGCATCAATGAAAGTGCTATCATGTTTGACAGATGAGGGGATCCCTATTAGATTTAATTTTTCCTAAGGGTTTTAAAGTAACATTGAAGGATAGATTTAAGGTCATGAATTTGGTGATTAAGGAGGTGATATAGAGCCACACCGAATGGGTTGTGGTTGACATGGTGCTATGGAAGGAGATGAAAATTTTGATATTGTAGAGGTTAATACCAGTGAATAGGTAATTTTTGGGTAGATTTGGAAGGATGTTGGAAAGTGGAAGACACTCGGGCCCTTACTACATGCTAGAATATTTGGAGAACTCTGTGTTGCATCTGTGTGAAGGGAGTGCCTTACCTAGGAGCTCTATTTGCCTATATTCATATAGTCTTATTGTTTTTTTAAAGTATGTACCAAATATTTTTTATTAATATATTTGGATTATTATTTCTATCTTTATGCCTTAAAATTTTTCTCTGTTGTATTCTCTCTCCAGCCTTAAACTTCCTTTTATGCTTTACTCTCTCTTTTGCCTGCAATATATAATTTTTGGATTACTTTCAATGACATAAGATATTGTAGTGCTAGAAAATGATAAAATGTTCTTATTAAGTGCTAACATGAGACCATTATAATGGAAAAAACTCTAAAATTTACTTTATCAAATAACATAATAATTCTTCCACATTTCTTGTTATTGTGCTGATAACTCAAAAAAAAGAGATTGTAAGGTTGATATTTTTATGTCATATAGAAATTAAAGATAAAAAAATAAAAAATCCATCTAACAACCCAAAAAAAATCTATTTAGCACTAATTAATAAACTGGGTAGAGTCTAATAGTTAAAAAGGGTATTTAGGGATGTGGGATCTAAAACCTTCAAGTCATTCATTTATTAAAATTTAATTTTTTTAATTAATTATATATATATATATATAATAATTGAGTTTTATTGTAGTGAATAATATTTAATCTAATAATATGATATTATAATATACATTAACTATTATAATTAAATTTAATATATAAACTATATATTATAACAACAACAACAACAACAACAACAATAATAATAATAATAATTTATATATTTTAATAATATTTAAAATTATAAATATATAATATAATTATCTTTATAATATATAATATATCAATTTATAATATATTATTATTACGTCAAAGGTTTTTCTTTGGCAAGGCTATAGAGAGTATGTAAATACTGAAATATTTTATGGTGAGTTGTGTAGTGATGGCGAGGTGAAATGACAAGGTCTTTCAACTTGTATTGTTAAAGCAATGTAGTAACATATTTGAATAGACATTTCCTATTGTCAAAGGTGGATGAGGATGTTATGAGATTCTATTTGGTTGTGGTAGGGCTATACATCTTATGTATAGCTTGAATTAATGATGCAATACAACTAATTTTGGGATAACATATTATGGTCCCATAGTTAATCTTGTAGCTTCCACTCATTCACAATGCTAATATATTAACACTTAGAATAATTACATTAGAATTAAAAACATAAAGAAACACCATAATCAAACCATTGGAAGAAATGACAAGGTTGTACAAAATGTATTGGTTGTTTTCTTTTGTCAAGGGTGGACAAGAACATTGTGAGAGTTCATTTGATTATGACAGGGCTGTACGTCTCATGTGCAAGTCAAATCAATGATGTAATGTTATTGATCATGGGACAAGATAATGATGTCCCAGAGTCTATCTTTTAGCTCCCATTTCATGAGATCTGATTTGATTACAACAAGGATCCATATCTAATGTGCCACTCAAATGTGTATTTACCTTTGAACACTTTTCAAGAATGAAAGAAAGTAAATATGTAGATATTAAAAAATTAGAGGAAAAAAGATTGATAGAACTACCTATTCCACACCATTCATAAAAACTCAAACTTTGTAATCAATGTTGTATACAATAAAAACAAAAAGAGATATATTTGTAACTATTGTTACATACGATACATTTTATAGCTTCAACAATTTCATCATTAACACATACTACAAAAACTGATATAATATTAAAATATAAAATTTTATAATCTAATATTTATATAAAGTATATAATATATATAATACTAAAATTTCAATTTATATTAAAAATATAAAAAATATTATACAATATTTCTACAAAGATGACTAAAGAAATTTATAACTAAATTATGTGACCTAAAGTAAAAAATACTTAAAAATTAGTGAAGAACAATTATAAACACTTAGTAAGATAAAAATAAAGTACTTTATCATTGAAACTAACCAAATATGAATAACTTTTAATCAAGTTGCAACTTTTCTTGGACCATAGGGGAAACTACTAGTTTGAATCCTGTGTAAATGCACATCAAAAGTAAAACTAACGATGGAATTTGGGCCAATTTTTGTATTCCTCAATCTGACCATATTTCATCTAAAATATTTTCTCCATTATTAAATAAAACACACGTCATTGGTCAGGTCTAAAACATATTATATAAATCCCACGTTTTAGTGGACACATATATCTTAGATGATAAAATTCTAATTTGTATAGTATTTCTTATATATTATTAGTTGAGCAAATGACGTTAGTTAAAATTGAGTTTTAAATTTTAGGCATTTCATTTATGTTTATAACTTTTATTATATCATTTATCAAAATAAGATACAATCCTTTCAATTTTATTGTATTTGTAGATTCACCTTTAAAATAAGAAGAGGACATACACTTGAGATGAATTGACATCAAGGAGGATTAGTTAACAAAAAATGTTTTGAAGATTTCCAGAGTGGGATTTACACCAACAAAGTACACTATGTATTTTGAGTTTTTAAATTTGATATAGTTATACTTTCTCTTATACATATTGAATTCACCTACATCCATTTATCAAAAAGTATTAGAAGTCATGAAAATATTAACACACCAATGAATCAGTCAAAAGTAACTATCGCTAACTCAATCTATCTTTATTTTATACTTTGGTCAATATTTTAGATATTGTATATCTCATGTATTTAATAGTGTAATTTATAATTGGTAATTTATTTATATCATATACATTATTTTATTACTTAACCCATCATTGACAATTAAATTCTTATATTTCTTGTTTAAATGTCTTATGACATTAGAATTCTATTAAGATCCTCCAATCTTTTTGTATTTAGATATGTAATGTGTAGGCTCTCTATAGACTCACATTTTATGTAGCCTTTGATTTAAGCGATGGCAACTTGACCTTAGTTTATTATGTCAATATGGAAACTTGACATTTTCTATAAAACTAATCTTTAACTTGATAAAAAGAGAACTGAAATAATATGCATTGCCTACAAACTCATTCAAGACCCATATATTACTCAAATAATCTAAATCTCCAAATATATTGAAGGGTTAATGCAAATGCTTTTTATCATAGTTAACAAGATTTGTTAAATTTCTGTGGAGAGTAACATTCTTAATGAATTACATCATCACCACTCTTCAAATTAATTAGGATTTTGAGGATAGGGATAAGGAGGATGATGAGGTCTACAAATTTGAGGAAAATATACTTTGATTTTGATAAAATGAGTGGCAAAGTAAAAATTTCAAATAGAGGTCTAACATAATAATATAGTTTATATAATGAGAACAATACAATACATATATTAACTATCTTATAACCATTTTTTAAAGAATAGATTATTTTTTCTAATCAATAAATATAAATTCCATTCTACATAGCCTCCCACAATATCTACATGATTTATTTACAAAAACACTCACATCAATTTATTAACAAACTAATATCTCACCTATTTAAGTACAAACAATATTATTTCTAACATTTCCCCTTTAATATTGACATCAGAAAATATAAACTACATAAACATACATACATATTTAGTACACATAATATTCATCACTTGGATAGCAAAATTGTTCATTATTAAAATGAAAAGTGTATTCTTTCCAACCATTTTCTTCAATTACCGTGGCCTTGTTCAGCTACTTTTTGTCAAGAAGGTCTTTTGCTCTTTGCTTATAATTCATAACAATATGCCCTGGCTTTTTAAAGTAAAAACATGTGTATTTATTTTTTCCATTTTTAAATTTAAACATACATTTAAATTTTTTTTTAGAAGTGTTTGGCTTGTTTTGTGTGACTAACATTTTTTCTTATTCTAAAACAACATTATTGTTCCTATTTCCCTATTCAAGTAATGCACATATAATGTTCTTGATGTTTGGATTTAACTTACTTGTAGTAGGGATTATATCAGACATACTACTTAACATGTAATTTAAGATTATACCTTTTTCATCATTTTATTTGAACTCTTCATTTATTCTAACAAGATGGTATATGAGAGGATGAAATTTGCTAATGTGAGATACTATGTCTCCACCTTCTTCCATTTTTAACCCATACATTGTTTTCTTCATAGTTATTTCAACATTATCGGCTTGAGATTCAAATAGTGTGTTTGGTGATTTCTAGATTATTTAAATATTTTTTTGAAGTTTACATATGAAAATATGATTTTGACAAATTGAGACTAATAATAGATAAGAATTCTTATCCTCGACCTTCCATTTTTAAAGCTCGTCGATATTTATTGTCTTGCCATAATGTCATCAATAATGTCCCAAAGGTATTTTTCTGTTAGAAACAAATATATTTGGATTTACTATGTGTGGAAATCCTTTCCATCAAACTTATCAATTGGATTTTTCATTTCCATTTTATTCCTCTCATAAATTTGTGTCAATTCACATCACCTTCAACTAATAATACATCCTTACAATAATGACAACTCTAACAATGATACTAATTTTTTTTTATGATAACAAAGACACTTTAATTTTAAACACAAATTTTAGATAAAAGAATATAACATAATACAAGATAAACACTATAGACCTATAACTAAAATATTAAAAAATTATATTGACCATGATTAATTTTTCAAATGATAATACTATAAAACATGAGACTTTATATATATTAAAAAAAAGAAACTAACACCCAAAATATACATAATATCTAAAACCACCTAAAGCTTTGATAAAAATGTGGGTTTAGAGAAATCATGGGAATTTTATAGAAAATTGCGGACTTTAAAATCAATATAAACTAAAAAAAATTATTGATTTCACCTACATCCATTTATCATAAAGGTTTTACAAATCAAGAAGAGATTAACACACCAATGAATCAATCAAAAGTAAGTACTCCTAACTCTATCTATCTTTATTTTATATTTTGGTCAATAATTTAGATGTATCTCATGTTTTTAACAATGTATTATATTATTGTTAATACATTTGTATCATATACATTATTGTTACTCATAACTATTACTTAACTCACCATAGGCAATTTAGCTCTTATATTTCTTGTTTAAGTGTCTAATGACACTACAACTCTATTAAGATCCTCCACTCTCTATGTGTTTAGATATTTAATGTGTAGGTTCCCTTTATAGATCTATTTCAAAAAAAATTATATAAGACTATTTTATATAGTCTTAGGTCCATTTATAGATTAACATTTTATATAGTCTTGGATCTAAAATTTCCTTTCACCCTTTTCTTATTTAATGATCATTATATTATATAAACCTATTTATAAAACAATACAATTCTTACATTAAATTAAGTTCTATAAAATATAAAAATTATAGTAAAGAAATCTTAATCAAATATACAAAGTTATTTAGATATACAATCAGACAGAGAGAGAGAGATAGTAGCTTCTTAGATTTTTATATTTCCCTTCCAAGGGATTTTTGAGGCTTTTATTAACCTATTGTTACATTCAAAACATGTGCGTGCAAAATTAAAATTGTCTATCTCATCACCAACCAAATATGAATCTCACAACGTGACAGTGTTTGACAATACTGATGGTCTTGTTTAAATTAAAGACCATACAATAATTTGGGTCAACCTTTACAGTCTTTCTCAAGTTCTACCATTCACAAGAAATATTTATAATCTTATTTCACTACTTTTGATATATGATCTATTTTCCTAAATTTATATGTTTTAACATCCAACTCTTTGAAATGAGCTTATCCTAAAAGATAACGATAAGGAATGGTTGGGTTTTAGGATTTTGAATAGATAGGGTTATTTCATGCAAATGTATAATATGCAATATATGTTCTATTTTGTGTTTGATGATCAATTTAACTTTATCATTTAATTTTTTTATAAATAAATTAATTCAAATGTAAGAAAAAATTGGCATGATTGATTTTAAATGAATAGAAATGAGAAAAGGGAGAAAAAGAGGAATACGTGTGTCTTATTCAAAAAGTGTCACAAGAAAAGATGTCATTATTCTTCGTATAATCCTAACACTTGTATATGATAACATGAAGGAATTATCGTAAAGTTAATATGGAAATTATATAAAAATATACAAAAATAATATCAAATGTTTAACATAAAAATTAAAAAGTATGAAGTTGGAACCATTCATCTAGGTATAAGAAAAATGTACATAAAAAATATAAGATAATGCTAAAGAAATTCTATATTCCATAATAGTGAGGGCAATATGAGAGAGTGGTCCATATTTTATATTTGGATAATTTACACTTACCCATTTTTAAATATTTGCCAAACTTGGTAAGTGATGGAAACTTGACCTTAGTTTGTTATGTCAATATGACAAATTGACATTGGTAGATGGAAAATGAAAGACAAATGAATTGGTCATTCAAATAATCTAATTGGTGCTTTCCATGGAAATTTGATTGATGCAAAAAAAAAAGGATAATCTTCTGGAGGCCATAACTTTTGATTCGTAGCTTTATTTGAGTTCTTCCATGCACCAAAATGACCATCTCAAAAATTTAAATGCTTTCCCAAGTCAATATCTATTATTGGACTTGATTTTGATATTTTTTGAAGGGCATAGATGATCATTTGAGGATCCAAAATAACCATTTAATGATTCTCACTAATTTTTTATTTTTAGGTCCAGAAATCAACTTCAGTTGATTTTTGTTTGATAGGTTAATTTTAGAATTTAGTATATTTTAGGATATTTTTAGATTTGGACATGCTTGCATATGAATCTTACTATAAATAACAGCTGCTAAAAATAAATATTTTTTTCTTAAATTTTAATTTTTTAAAATTTTTTGCATGTCAACTCCAAATTCTAAGTTGATGCTTATTTAAGAATGTTTTGGGTTTGTAATTATTTCAAGTCATTCAATATGAATCAATACAAATTATTGTTTTTATAAGCTTTGCCTATTGATAATTTATTGTCTTGATAGTTTTTAGGTTTGGACATTTTAGTAAGATGAAGATAATAGTTTTGTTAGAGGAAAAGTATTTTTTAACAAAGATTAAGAGAGATGTGACAAGGTATGTTTTAAAGTGAAAAATATGTCAGGTGACTAAAGGACATGTGAAAAATACTGGATTATACATGCTATTACCAATTTTGAAGGGATCATGGACAGATTTGAGTATGGATTTTGTGTTGGAATTACTAAACACATAGAGAGATAATGATTCAATTTTTGTTGTTGTAGATATATTTTATAAAATAATTTAATTCATTTCATGTTAAAAAAATAATTAAGCCACTAGAATTATATAATTGTTTCTTAAGGATATTATGAGATTACATAGTGTTTCAAAAACTATTACCTTAGATAGGGACATAAATTTTTTAAGTTATTTTTGGAAGACTTTATGGAAGAAGATGGATACTAAGCTACAATTTAGTAGTGAATATCACCCAAAAATAGATAGACAAATAGAATATGTAAATAAGAGTTTAGAAAATTTGTTGAGATGCATAGTAGGAGAGAAGCCCAAACAATGGAACTTGACTTTACCACATGCTGAGTTTGCATATAATAGTTTAGTGAATAGATAAATAGAAAAGTCACCATTTTAAATTAGTTATTAGATAAATCCTATGGGTATTTTATATTTGATAAAATTACCAATTACAGAGTGAGTTAGTGATGATGCAAAAATGTTTGCAAAGTACATGCGATAATTACAAGGAGTAGAAAGAAAGTTACAGGAAAGTAATGAGAAATACAAAGAAACAATATATGTCAGAAGAAGATCAAAGGTATTTAAATAAGGAGAGTTGTTAATGGTTTACTTGAGGAAATAAATAATTTTAAAAGGAACGTACAACAAGTTGAAGTACAAAAAAATTAGACCATGCAGAATTGTGAAAAAAATTAATGACAATGCTTATGAGGTGAGTTTGTCACAAAATTTTGATATATATCCAGTATTTAATATTTATTATTTATATGAATTATATGGGGAAAATTTTGAAGGTGATGAAGATGAAGAATTAAACTGGCAACAATAGGTTCAAAAAAAGATGAAGGAAAGAATAGTTGTCATGTCCCCTTCTAGTTGACATCTTTTCGAGCGGATGATTAGCCTATTATGCGACCCTCGTAGGCTGATGGGATGGATAGAGGGTCTTGATGGAGATGGATTGGATTTCGTTCGGGCTCTTTCGGACATGAATTAAGGTAGATATTAATATTTGATTGATTTAATCAAATATTAATTATTTGGTCTAATTTTAATTAATTATTAATTACTTATTAATTATTAATTATTGAGTCTAATTTTAGGATCCTAATTCTAATTTAAGAATTGGTCTAATTTTAAGACCCTAGTTCTAATTTAAGGAAGCCCTAAGTCTAATTTAAGGGAATCTAATTTTAGCAAGCACACCTTTGGAAGGGTCTAAGAATCTCTCATGGGAGAGAGTTTGTATTCATGATTATTATTGATATTGATTCTTGTTGAGAAATTCTTCTGTGAAGACTGAGCCAAGGGTTCCAGGATTCCATTTGCATTGAAGAACGTCAACTCTTCATTGTGTGGGATTCAGAGGTTGTGAGAGATCAACCGATTTATTGCAAAATTGAGAGATAACTTCATACAAAAGTTATCACAGGTGTTTACAAGTTTGAGAGATAACTTCACCCAGAAGCTATCACAAGGGTTTACAGGTATTTCATTATTTTGGGTTTTGATTCAAGAATTATCTAGATATAAATCTTTTGTATTAGCCCATAATTCTATAGATCAAGATCAAGCATATAGGTTGTGATATATCAGCGGCCATACGAATTTCGTACAGATCCATGAAAATCCATATGCATCAACAGAAAGTTCAGGCACCGACATCGGTGAACAGATACCTACATAGACCGACATCGGTCGACATATCACCGACGTCGGCAAGTTAACGACTACAGGTCGACCAACGACAACAGTATAACTGACATCAGCGACTGTGTTTTTTACACAACAAGCTGAGACGTACCAGATCTAGATTTCTTTCCCACTTTATGAAATATTCAGGGTATTAAGGCCGTACTTTCAATATTCTTTGTATACTTGACAAAGGACCTCTATTGTAAGCTTATGAGAAAATAAATAAGAGATTATACTGTGATTTATTTATCTATTTGAAGATATTTTTGTAGAAATTTAGATAAGCAATTCAGAGCTTTTGTTTTGATATCCGAAGGGATATTACAGTGGTATCAGAGCTAAATCCTGCCATCCTGAGGGTTTGAAAATCTTATGCAGCCATAAGAGTTGGGACCACACCAGTATAACACATGCAGTAGAGCTTTGCTTGAAGGTACCCAGTTGTTAGAACAACAACCGATTATCATGTGTGACAAACGTGAGGGTAGCCCACCCAGGGGCCACCGAAATAATGATGATTCGAGTACCAGAGAAACCTACCGTGAGATGACACAGGCATTACATGCACTAACTACTATGATAAGGAGGATGAACCCACCTAATAGATAGAATGGGGACCAAGGTGATAACAGAGATGTTACAGTTAATCAGAGACCCCAACAGGCCCACTCCAAAACAACAAATAGACCTACACGTCCTACATTTGTGCAAGAAGAACCAGAAGTTCTAGCAGAGGAGGAGGCAAGAAATTCCCCATTTGCAGATGTTTACATGGCTGAAAATGATGAGTGGGACTTATTATCTCCTCATGTTCAAGAGAGGATGACCTTTGATCATTTTGTTAATCTGAGGAGAGAGCACTACAGATTGGCTAGACAGGATAGGAGACCTAGACACCAGAACAATGATCTTAAGCATGCAACGAGCAGGCTCACACTCACGATGTTCGACGGTAGTGGTAAGGTCACAGCGCAGGCCTGGGTTAGTAAGTTGGACACCTTTCTCACATTGCATCTGATGGCCGAGGAAGATGCTATCAGATATGTGACACTACATCTTGAGGGAGTATCTCACGATTGGTGGCACCACGGGATGGTGACACTCCATCATGATCGGATCACATCTTATCAGGAGTTTGTGGATAGGTTGGTAGAGCATTTTGACAGGAGGGATCCAGAGTCCTATTTTCGAGAGTTGGCACAGTTGTGCCAAAGCGGCAGTCTAGAGTCTTACATTGGTGACTTCTAGAAGTTATCAGTTATGGTTCTTGACATTTTAGAGAGGCGACTTTTAGTACTCTTCATGGAGGGATTGACAGAACCATTGAGAGGTTGGATCAAAGGCTTTGATCCTCCTTCATTATAGGAAACTATGAAGAAGGTGCATAGTATGGAGATGGCAGCCCCATCAAGTAGATCTAACTCCAGAGGTACCTCGTCATCCAGGGACATTAAGGGCTTCAATAGCAATAGAGAAAGACCAAGTTTCAATGTAAATAAATCAGGTGTTAAGAATGATTCAAAGGCCAATCCAACAACACCACCTTTGGATAGAGAGTCTCTTAATGATCTATGCAAGAAGAAGCTTTGTTTTTACTACAAAGGTCCCTATGATGCTAATCATGATTGTCCCTTGAGGCCTAAGGGCAAGGCAAATCGGGTGATGTGGGCCTATTATGAGGATGAGGAATCAGAAGATTTTGAACATCACGATTGTTCTGAGGAGCCAGAGGCTGAGGCTTCGGAGCCTAGGGTAGAGGCAGAGTCAGAGCTCCAGATTTAGGAGGCACGCCTATCTAGCATCCATCACAAGGGGTCATTTAGACTCCGTGGAGTTTTGGCAGGACAGAGGGTCAGTACCCTTCTTGACACAGGAGCCACACATAATTTTATTGATACTAGATTTGTGGAGAAGCGTGGACTCACCACAAAAGAGTTTGAGGGCATTAGAGTTAAGGTAGCTGACGGTTACACCCTCAAGTGTGAGCGAATGATCAGAGATCTCCCATTGCGCTTGTTATGTGGTCAACATGGGGGATATAGATTTGGTTTTGGGCATGAAGTGGCTTCATTCCCTTGAGGTAGTCACTCTTAGTCTTAAGGATATGGAGATCCATTTTGATGTAGATGGGAAGACTCACATTCTTAAAGCAACACGGGACGACAACATCAAAACCATTTCTTTACATCGAATGGAGAGGCTCATGCGACATGACATGGTAGAGTGGGCTGCCAAGTGCACATTGGCACCAATGCAGGAGGAACAGCAGAAGACCCAGTATCATCCTGACATTCAGCAGTTGAGAGTCAAGCATGATAAGGTTTTTAGTGACATTCCACCAGGGAGACCTCCAGATAGGGGCATTGAGCACATTATTGAGCTTGAGGAGGGTGCTAAGCCCATTATGACTACTCCTTATCGACATCCTAAGTGGTTGAAGGATGAGATCAAAAAAAAATTAAGGAGTTACTGGCTATGGGTCACATTCGACCTAACAAATCACCGTTTGCTTCTTCAGTTGTTCTAGTGAAGAAGAAGGATGGCACCCTACGCATGTGCATTGACTACAGAGCCCCGAATAAGAGAACCATTAAGAATATATATCCTATACCTCGTATTGACAAGCTTATTTATGAGCTCCATGGTTCACATTACTTCACGAAGATAGACTTAAGGTCAGGCTATCATCAGATTAGGGTTTGCAAGCAGGACGTGGAGAAGACAGCTTTTTGTTGCCATAGTGGACACTATGAGTTTATAGTGATGCCATTCAAGCTCACTAATGTGCCAGCAACATTTCAGTCCACCATGAATAGTCTTCCATTCACTGTTGAGGAGGTTTGTACTTGTTTTTTTTTATGACATTCTTATATACAGTAGGACTTGGTAGGAGCATCTGGCTCATCTGGAGACTGTACTCAGCATCTTGGAGAGGGAATCCTTGTACGCTAAGGAGTCCAAATGTGATTTGGGAATGACCGAATTGTTATACTTGGGTCATATTATCAGTGTAGGGGGAGTGTGGATGGATCCTGAGAAGATCCGCACTATCATAGACTAGCCTATTCTAGCAAACCTAACACAGCTAAGGGGATTTCTAGGTTTGTGTGGATTTTATCGTAGGTTTATGAATGGTTATTCACGACATGTAGCCCCTATGACAGATTTGACTAAAAAGGGTGCTTTTTCTTGGACACCTGAAGCACAGGAGTGTTTTGAAAGGTTTAAGGAGTTAATGACTACGTGCCCAGTTTTGGCACTACCTAATTTTTCAAAGCCATTCGAGCTTCAGTGCGATGCTTCAGGCGAGGGCATTGGAGCGGTGCTTATGCAGGACAAACACCCCATAGTATATGAGAGTCATAAGCTCAGGGGACCAGAGAGACTGTACAACATATATGATAAGGAGATGCTTGCTATCATGCATGCCTTGGCAAAATTTAGGCAATATCTCGTGGGTAGAAAATTTTGCATCAAAACGGACCACAACAGTTTGAGACATTTCTTGGGGCAGCGAGACCTCAATGATCGTCAGCAAAAGTAGGTCAGTAAAATACAGGCATATGACTTTGACATATCTTTTATCAAGGGTGCCTAGAATGTTGTGGCCGATGCTCTTTCACGCAGGCCGTATTTGAGTACCATGGTCCACATTACAGACGATTGGTGACATATGATTGTGGTAGAGTATGCCAAGGATACATGGGCATCTAGCATTATTGAGGGATCGACGGTTGACACTAGATATACTCTTGTGAATGACTTGATCATTTACAAGAACAGGGTTTATTTGATCCCAGGATCATCGATGAAGAACATTATCATGCGAGCTTTTCATGATATACCCACTGTAGGACATCTCGAATATTTTAAGACTTACAGATAGATTAGGGAGAGATTCACATGGAAAGGCCTCAAAGTAGATGTTCTTCAGTATGTGCGTGAGTGCCCTATTTGTCAACAGAACAAGTAGGAGAACACATACCTAGCAGGATTGTTGCGGCCACTTCCAATTCCTGACAGGAAGTGGGAGTGTTTGTCGATGGATTTCATTACGGGCTTGCCTAAAGCCCAAAGACGAGATTGCATATATGTAGTTGTGGATCGGTTAACGAAGTATGCCCACTTCTTTTCGATTACCACCACACACACAGCTACACAAGTAGCAGAGGTTTTCTTTCGAGAGGTATTCCGACTGCATGGATTGCCTTGAAGCATAGTGAGCGAGAGGGATAGTCGGTTCCTGAGTCACTTCTCGCAGGAGGTGTTCTGACTCTGTGGGACCGAGCTTACACCTAGCACCAGTTACCATCCGCAGACTGATGGACAGATAGAGATAGTGAACAAATGGGTGGAGGGCTACCTCAAGAACTACATTGCAGGGCAGCAAAAAGCTTGGGTCAAGTGGATTCATTTGTGCGAGTATTGCTATAACATGACTTTCCACATGACCATTTAGATGTCTCCTTTTATGGCATTGTACGGGTATGAGGCACCGAGTTTTCTAGATTTGCTACTGAGCGACAATAGAGTGCCGAGTGCTGGAGACTTATAGTAGGAGAGTCAGGATACTATGAGGACTCTTAAGGAGAATATTGCTAAGGCACAGAATTAGTAGAAGTAGTATGCAAATCAGCGAAGGACCGAGAGATCTTTTGAGGTGGGTGACATGGTCTATCTTATGCTGCAGCCTTACCATCAGTCTACTCTTAAGAAGAGTGGGGCAGAGAAGCTTAAGCCACGTTACTACGGTCCTTTTAGGATCCTGAGACGTGTTGGAGAGATGGCTTATGAGCTAGAGCTTCTGATAGAGAGCAAGGTACACAATGTCTTTCATGTATCACGCCTCAAAAAGGTGTTAGGACACCATGTGATACCTTCTACAGTTTTACCTCCCTTAGATGATGAGGGAAAGTTGATTTTAGTACCTGAGTCCATCTTGGAATCTAGAGAGAGACAGTTGCATAGGAAGACTATCAGGGAATATTTGGTAAGGTGGAAAGATTTGCCAGTTGAGGATGCGACATGGGAAAGCGAGGATATTCTAAAGCATCCAGAGTTGAGATTGCTTGAGGGCAAGCAATTTCAGGAGGGGTGGACTGTCATGTCCCCTTCTAGTTGACATCTTTCCGAGTGGATGATTAGCCTATTATGTGACCCTCGTAGGCTGATGGGATGGATAGAGGGTCTTGATGGAGATGGATTGGATTTCGTTCGGGCTCTTTCGGACATGAATTAAGGGAGATATTATTATTTGATTGATTTAATCAAATATTAATTATTTGGTCTAATTTTAATTAATTATTAATTACTTATTAATTATTAATTACTTATTAATTATTAATTATTAATTAATTATTAATTATTAATTATTAATTATTAATTAATTATTAATTATTAATTATTGGGTCTAATTTTAGGATCCTAATTCTAATTTAAGAATTGGTCTAATTTTAAGACCCTAGTTCTAATTTAAGGAAGCCCTAAGTCTAATTTAAGGGAATCTAATTTTAGCAAGCACACCTTTGGAAGGGTATAAGAATCTCTCATGGGAGAGAGTTTGTATTCATGATTATTATTGATATTGATTCTTGTTAAGAAATTCTTCTATGAAGACTGAGCCAAGGGTTCTAGGATTCCATTTGCATTGAAGAACATCAACTCTTCATTGTGTGCGATTCAGAGGTTGTGAGAGATCAGCTGATTTATTGCAAAATTGAGAGATAAATTCATACAAAAGTTATCACAGGTGTTTACAAGTTTGAGAGATAACTTCACCCAAAAGCTATCACAAGGGTTTACACATATTTCATTATTTTGGGTTTTGATTCAAGAATTATCCAGATATAGATCTTTTGTATTAGCCCATAATTCTATAGATCAAGATCAAGCATACAGGTTGTGATATATCAGCGGCCTTATGAATTTCGTACAGATCCGTGAAAATCCATACGCATCAACAGAAAGTTCAGGCACCGACATCGGCGAACAGATACCTACAGAGACCGACATCGGTCAACATATCACTGACGTCGGCAAGTTAACGACTACAGGTCAACCGATGATAACAGTATAACCAACATCGGTGACTGTGTTTTTTACACAGCAGGCCGAGACATACCAAATCTAGATTTTTTTCCCAGTTTATGAAATATTCAGGCTATTAACGCCGTACTTTCAATATTCTTTGTATACTTGACAGAGGACCTCTATTGTAAGCTTATGAGAAAATAAATAAGAGATTATACTGTGATTTATTTATCTATTTAAAGATATTTTTGTAGAAATTCAGATAAGCAATTCAGAGCTTTTGTTTTGATATCCGAAGGGATATTACAATAGTGCAAGTTTTAGATATGAAGAGAGTGAGAACAAGGAAAGGGAATTATAACAAGTATTTAGTGTAGTGGGAAGGATTTCAGTAAGAATAAAATACTTGGATTACATAATGGGAGGTGAAGAAGATTGATTTAAAAAAATGATAGTAGTATAATCAAACCAACTTCCAGGAGTTGAGTTGTTTTCAACCAGAGGAGAATGATGTAGAAAAAATAGGCCAATGTTCCAGAGGCCATAAATTTTGACTGTATCTTCATTTGAGCTATTCCATACACCAAAATGATCATATTAAAAATTTAATAATTTTCTAAGCCACCTTATCCTCTTAGAGTTGATTTCAATATTTTTTAGAGGCTATACATGATCATCTAAGAGACCAAAATTTCCATTTAATAATTTTTTAAAGAATTTATTGCTTTTAGAAATTACATATTTTTAGGTCTAGACATCAAATTCAATTGAATTTATTCTAATAATTTAATTTTATCATTTAAGATATTTCAAGATATTTTTAGAGCTATGTGTGCTTGCATGCAAAACTTACTATAAATAGTAGCTGCTAAAAATAGACACTTTTTTTAGATTTTAGTTTTTTCATATTTTTGCATATCAACTCTAAATTATGAATTGAGGCTTATTTAACATAGTTTGGGTTTATAATTATTTCAATTCATTTAATATGAATCAATACAAGTTATTATTTTTAAAAGCTTTACCTATTGATAATTTATTGTCTTGATAGTTTTTGGGTTTGGACATTTTGGTAAAATGAAGACACTAGATTTTGTGGAGGAAAAGTATTTTTGGCCAAAGATGAAGAGATATGTGACAAGGTATGTTTCAAGGTGTGGAATATGTTAGGTGGCTAAAGGACATGCACAAAATATTAGATTATACATGCTATTAATAGTTCCAAGGGGACCATGGACAAATTTGAGTACGGATTTTGTGTTGAGATTACCAAACACACAAAGAGGTAATGATTAAATTTTTATTATTGTAGATATATTTAATAAAATGGTTCATTTCATTTTATGTAAGAAAACCAATGATGCCACTAGAGTTACAAAATTATTTTCTAAGGATATTATGAGATTGCATGGTGTACCAAAAACTATTACCTTAGATAGGGACACAAAATTTCTAAGTCATTTTTGGAGGATTTTATGGAAAAATATGGTTAATAAGCTATAATTTAGTAGTGCATATCACCTAGAAATATATGGACATATAGAAGTTGTGTATAGGATCTTGAAAATTTTGTTGAGATTCATAGTGGGAGATAAGCCCAAGTAATGGGAGTTGGATTTACCAAAAGTTAAGTTTGCATATAACAATTTAATGAATAGATCAAAATGAAAGTCATCAATTCAAATTATTTATGGAAAAAATCCTATGTGTATTTTAAATTTGGTATAATTACCAATTACAAAGTAAGTTAGTGATAATGTAGAAGCATTTGTAGAGCACATGCAATAGTTTTAAGGAGTCAAAATAAAGTTATAGGAAAGTAATGAGAAATATAAAGCAATAGAATATGTCAAAATAAAATCAAAGGTATTTTAAAAATGAGAGTTAATAATGGTTTACTTGAGAAAATAAATATTTCTAAAAGCCATGTGCAATAAATTAAAATACAAGAAAATTAGACCATGCAAAATTGTGAAAAAAATCAATGACAATGATTATGAGGTGAGTTTACCATAGGATTTTGATATGTCTATAGAATTTAATATTTTAGATTTATATGAATTCCATGGAGAAGATGGTGAAGGTGAGGAAGATGAAAAAGTAAATTGGTAGCAGTAGGTTCCAAAGAAGAAAGAAAGAATATTGTAGGCTTTAGATATGAAGACAATGAGCACAAGGCAACAGAATTATACCAGGTATTTGGTATAGTGGAAAGGATTGTAGCAAGAAGACAACACTTGGATTACATAATGGGAGCTAAAAAATATTGATAAAAAAACAAAAGTAGTATAATCAAGTCACCTCATAGGATCTGAGTTGTTTTCAACTAGAGAAGAATGTTGTAAAAAAAATAGGCCAATCTTCTGGAGGCCATAACTTTTGACCCATATCTCCATTTGAGCCCTTTCACATGCCAAAATGACCATTTCAAAAAGTTCAATATTGTCCTAATCCACCTTATTCTTTTAAAGTTGATTTTGATATTTTTTGGAGGCCATACATGATCTCTTGAGGGTCTAAAATTAGCTTTTAATGATTTTTTAAAGAATTTACTATTTTTAAAAATTATATATTTTTAAGTCCAAATGTTAACTTTATTTGAATTTCATTCTATATGTTAATTTTAGCTTTAGGATATTTTGAGATATTTTTAGAGTTACACGTGCATGCATGTGAAACTTACTATAAATATTAGCTGCTAAAAATAGACCTTTCTTTTAGATTTTAGTTTTTTCAAATTTTTGCATGTCAACTCTAAATTCTGAGTTGACACTTATTTAAGCATGGTTTGGGTTTGTAATTACTTCAAGTCATTCAATATGAATCAATACAAGTTATTATTTAGAAGATTTTCCTATTGATAATTTATTATCTTGATAGTTTTTGGGTTTATTATTGATTCTTCCTATTGGTGATTGAAAAATCTTTATCTATTCTATTATCATCTAATTTACCCCACATAATCCTATCAATTGCAACATTGGCTAGGAAAATAAGATAAAGATATATTTGGAATTATATATTTTAGAAAAAAAATTAAATTCAAAAAAAATATTAACTTTTAAAACATTTTTTATATTTTCTATATATATATTTTTTTATGATTTATATTTAAATTATATTTTAAAATTTAGATCCAACAATTTTTTTACATAATTTAATAAAATAAAAATTGTAAATTTCTATTTTATTTTATTTTATAATAATAATAATAATAATAATAATAATAATAATAATAATAATAATAATAATAATAATAATAAATTTCAAAATATAATCATGATAGAAAATATTGTTATGTATGATCATAACATTATAATATATCTTTTCCCTCAAGTATAAGCTACTTTTCAGTGTAAAATATCCCCAAAATAATATTTGGGACTACAAATAGCCTCTATTAATCTTCTTCTCTTTCTCTATTCTTATGAAAATTATTATATTATTTCAATTTTAATATTATAAGTAATGAATATTATAATGATGATTATAATAATATCTAATATATTTTTGATTTATTAAATGAAATAATGTAGTCCTTCATCCAAAATTTTGTTATTTGTATATTAAATATTTGATAATCCAAATTATATTATAAATTATTTATCAACGAAAGATTAAAATAGTCAATGGATCAAGATTGTAATCCAAAAATAATATGATATAAAAATTAAATTAAAACAAGAGTTAAAAACTATATGATAATACAAAGTTTTAGTCCGAACTAAAATTTTTGGTAAGCTAAGACACATAAAGAATACAACACTTGATATTTCAATCTCTAGGAAGGAATGATTAAAGCAACCTAGAAGGATTTTCCTACCAAAACTAAAAGGCCTACCTAAAACGAATCCTTAAGTTTAAAAAGAGAGAATTGGAATAGGATGTATCATCTACCAACTCATTCAAGAACCATACATGACCCAACTAATCTAAATCTCCATATATATAGAGGGATTAATACAAATGCATTTTATCATAGTTACTAAGATTTATTAAATTTCTGCATAAACTAGCATTCTTATAAATTATTTCATCTCCATCCTTCAAACTAATTAGGATTTTGAGGATAGGGACAAGGACAAGGACGATGCCTAAAAATTTGAGGAACTTATACCCTGATTTGATTAAATGAGTGAAATAGAAAAAAGCTTAGCTAGAGGTCGATCACAATAACACACTTTATCCAATGAGAATAATATAATATATATCAACACTTATATAACCACTCTCTCTAAAAACCATTTAGTTTTTCTAACAACTAACAAACTTAGATTCCTTCCTAGATATCCTCACACAATACATGATTTTTTTTATCAAATCACTTACATCAATTTATTAACAAACTAATATCTCACCAATATAAGTAAAAACAATATTATTTTTAACGTCCCCCCCTTAGTGTTCACATGGGGAAATATAAACCACACAAACATGCATACATATTTATTACACATAATCTTCATCGCTTGGATACAAAATTATTCATTATTAAAATGAGAAGTGGATTCTTATTAGTCATTTTCTTTAGTTGCCATGGCCTTATCCTACAACTTTCTGTCAAGAAGGTCTTGTGCTCTTTGCTTGTAATTTATAAGAATATTCCTTGTTGGCTTGTTTTGTGTGACTAATATTTCTTCTTCTATTAAAACATGATTTTTATCTTGTTTCCCTCATCAAGTAATGTCGATATAATGTTATCTAATCTTGGATTTATCTCACTTGAATTAAAAACCATATTGGACATTCTGCTTGGCATGCTATTTAAGATTATAGCTTTTACATCATTTTATTTGATCTCTTCACTTATTCCATCTAACTAGTTTATGAGAGAATAGAATTTGTTGATATGAGATACTGTATCTCTACCTTCTTTAATTTTTAATCGATACAATTTTTACTTCATAGTTATTTCAACACTATTAGCTTGACCTCTGAATAGTGTGTTTAGTGATTTTTAGATTTATTTATAGGATTTTTTGAATTTTACATAATAAAAATATGGTTTTGGTAAATTGAGACCAATAATGGCTAAGGAATAAAACTAAATTATAGTCTAAAAGAGTCAAAATACCTCTATTTTTTGGGCAAGACCAACATCAATCCATCACCTACACCATGTTTATTCCTTGAACCATCAAAGAATAACTAGCAAATACCTTATGTTTCTTATTCAAATTTCATAAGGTTAGGAATAATAGAATCTTCTTCATGCATATAATAAGTTCTAAGTCCTGTTTGATTAATATGTGTATAGGGTTCAAACTAATAATTATATTTTCCCCACTCATCAAGTAGAATATCTAAAATTTATTCCAAAGGTGTGGTGTCCTCACAATCCTAGCTACCCTCTTCTTGGTCTTGTAAGATGTAATTCATGCTATCAACTTTGTGTGTGTGGGGCCGAACATGGTATTTAGAAGTAGGTTTTAACTTTATTTTGACTTTGGTGCCATATGCAATAAATAATATCTCAAATAATAAAACATGACACAAATATCCATATAGCATGAGTTTCCATGACTCAAGAGTGTCCATGACTCATGTATCAATCTATAATATCAAGTGTAGTCCTTAGTAGAGTACTCTAGCTTGGAGGGAGAGCATCATATGAGATCTTTTTCACACCAACCATGGACCATAGATCCCCCACACTATCCACCAATAAGGGGATGGGCCTCCCTTCATGGATGGGTAGATAATGATGGTGTTGGAATCCATAGTGACAAACCATAATATGTGTGTTGTATATATCTAATACTTAATATGTATCATAAATAAATTCAATCAAAAATAATATAACACAAATCTGAAAACTATATCTAAATATAAAATGATAATGTTTTGTCCTTGACTTTTTATTTTTGGAGTTTGTCGATATTTATTGGTCTTGCCATAGTGCTATCAACAATGTCCCAAAGGTCCTTATCAATAAAGAAGTAACTTTATTTAGATTCTTTATGTATAAAAATATTTTCAATCAAATTTATCAATTAAATTTGTCCTTTCCATTTAATTCCTCTCACAAATTTAACTCAATATATGTTAGTTTCAACCGATAATGTATCCTTACAATAGTAATGACTTTGACAATGATACTAAAATATTTAATAATAACAGACACTTTGATTTTGGACACAAATTTTAGACAGGAAAATATAATAAACTACAAGACACTCACTATAGACCTCTAATAAAAATATAATTTTTTTTATAATGACTATGACTTAATTTGAAAATAATAATACTATAAAACATAGGATTTTATATAAAAAAATAAAAATAAAACCACTAATACCTTAAAAAACATAATATATAAAACAGCCTAAATTTTTGAGAAAATCATGGGTTTAAAGAAACCATGGGAATTTTATAGCAAAACTTTTATTTATTTTTTGGTGGTGAAATATATCTATATATTAACTTAACAAAAATATATAAATAATTCAATAAAGTGGTATGAGAGCACACCATGAGAGTCTAAATAAAGCCATCTTGGCTTTGCCGAGACTTTAAAATATTTAAAATTAATATAAACTACAAAAATATTTAACCCAATCAAAATAAAATATATAAAACATATATCAAGGCCTCAATAAAAGCCATGGTTGGAGTTGGGATAGAGATGGAAGAGGTTGGCGGCAGTTTGGAGAAGAATTGTTGTGTTTACCATTTAAAGCAGGCTAGGCGTAGCCCCTTAGTTAGGTTAGTGAGTAAGTGGGGAGGCCTTCACTAAGGATGGTAGTGATGGAGGAGTTTGAGTAAAAAAGTTCTTGATGCCTTACATCAAATTCTGCATTTTTCTCTTGTAAAACTATTCACATAACAAAAATAACCTTCTAAGAATATTTTTGGGTTTTGTTGTTCTCAGCGTAAGCTTTTTGAAACAAATTAAAACATTGAATTCCATGAATAAATGAAAAATATATGTGAATTTCCATGATCTTGATTCAATTTTTTTTTGTTTTTTTGATTCAAAAAATGCGATTGGTGGATAGGATGAGAATGACTAAAGTGTGGGGAGAATAAACAATGTGGAAAGGGGCAAGAATGAGAAGATGGATGTTGAATGTGAAGTACTTACACATGGTTTGCATTGAAATTAAAGTGATAAGATTTAATAATAAGAGTTACACATGGTTCATACTACAACGCTAAGATATATGATCCATTATATGCAAGAATAATGGAAAATGAACACAAAGTGGTCCACTATTCTGGTGTTAAATGATAAAATAAGTAGAAGAGCAAAAAGGTCACATAGAGGTCAATCACAATAACAAAATTTAATTAAAGAGAACAATATAACATATATCAACTCTCTTATAACCATTCTTCTTAATGAGAACAATACAATATATCAATTTTTCTATAACCACTCTCTTTAAGAATATGTTAGTTATTTTAACAATTAACAAAGATAGATTCTTTCTTAGATAGCGTTGCACAATCACAAACCATATACCATTGGTTAGGTTTAAAACATATTTTATAAAACCCACATCTTAGTGGACATTAATTTATCAAAAATCATAAGTTTTGATTGACATATATTTCAAAAATACAAAAATAACATAGTAACAATGAATTCTCTAAGAAGAGATGTTTTATTACTCAAGATCGCAATACAACTATATGCTTATCTCTGGGAAGAGATGTCTAATTTACATTTTCTGTTACTTATTAATTCTTACACATTTTGAAATCAAGAGGAGGATGTGGAAGGTCACCAATCTCGAGGGAGATTAAGTGGTTTGACTTTCATTATTTAAAACAATACAAAATTTAAGGAATTACTATTTTTAGAAACTTACTATTTTTAGACTATACTACTAAAATTGAAATTTGTGGAACTTCCATTAGGTTTTTAGAGGTCTAAAACCATTTATAAAACCTCCATGTCATCTCACCACATTCTTCTCATTTTTATCTTTCCAATGGTGTAAATGGGGAGTTAATTGGAGATACAGAGCAAAAGTTATGGCTCTCAAAAGTTCCATCATCAATTGGGGTAGAGCCATCACCTGAATTGTCACTTGAATTGTTGCTCAGATCATTCCTCCCTCCTTGAGAATCAATCATACACATTATGTCAATATTCCTCATTAGGTGTGGTAGTTGTGTCTTAATTTGATTCTCTATGAACCACTTACATTGGTGGCTAAGTTAGCCCCTTTTGACCACTCGATAAAGTGGAATAGAGCATCCTCTTTTTGTCTTCATCTAGGTGTCCAAAATCTAATCCTAATCCATTAGATAAAAATTGTATGGATCAAACTAATCAATGTCTAGTTGTTATGCTATGACTGAAGTTTCTAACAGAGGTGGATGATATGGTTTGAGGAGCTCCACAATGAATATTAGATGTAGACCAAGGTCGGGTGGTAGGTTCAACTCAAAAGCATTTTATCCAAATTTTTTGGTGATGGTGTAGGAACCATATCACGAAAGTAATTTTTTTTGTGTGGACCTGCAAGTCATTCCTTTTGAAGCCACAACTAAACCTTGTCACCCACAGTAAAATGGTGTGCAATCCTATGTTTGTCATGGTGTTGTTTATACTTCTGATTCGTCTTCTCCAAGATGTCATGAAATTAATATTGAATGTGTTGAATTTGTTCAATGAAATTTATTTATTTTTCTACCTCAGATCTTCCATGAGGTGTGTATTCCATGGTGGACAATGGAATGGCTATGCATACTTGGAATGGACTGTGCTTGGTCAAGCTGTGTAGGGCTTAATTATATCTATGTTATATGAAAAGAATCCCATCATCCCATGTGCATGGATGTTTAGATTGATAAATATAAATCATGTGAACAATCAAGTGGTTCACCACCTCTGTCTAACCACCAATCTATAGATGGAAGGTTGTGGACTTCATCAGCTTGATGTTCATCATCTTCCATAGAGTGGACCAAAAGATGCTTAGGAACCTGCTATCTTGATATGAGATAATGGACTTGGGGAGACCAAAATAGATCCATACATGACTAAAATATAGTTGATTAGTTTCTTTAGTAGATATATTTTTCTTACAAGTAATCATGATATCCAATTTCGAAAAATGATCAACTAAAACAAAAATACAGTCCTTGCCATGTTTTGAAGTGGGAAAACCTGAGAGAAAATCCATTGAGATAGATTTCCAAGGCCTGGTTGGTTTCTAGAAATGGCATGTACAATCCTTGCTTCTTATTTGTTGGCTTGGCTATCGCACATGGGGTGCAAGATTTGAGATACCTTTCCACATCCTTTTGCATATGGGGCTAGTAGAAGTGTTTTTGAAGAATTACCAATGTATTTTATACACCAAATTGTCTAGATGTCCTACTGAAATGTGTGTCCCATATCATATTTTGTTGTTCTGTAGCTAGAACACATATGTGCCCCATATGATAGAGGACATTATATTGAAAATAGAAATTGAAAACATGTTTACCTTTTTGAAGCACTTGATATGTATTAGAAAAGGTAGGATCTACTTCATATAGAAGAACCCAAGTGGCAATCTCATGTCCACACAGGTCAAGAACTATTATGAGTGTAGTAATTAGTGGGTGGCTCAGACAATCTATGGCCATATTTGAGATCCCCTTTTTGTGTTTGATTATCAGATGGAATTGTTGTAGATATGTGGCCCACTTTTGGTGCCTTTCAATTAATATTTTTGTCTACATTTGGATGGATTCCAATGTTTTATGGTCAGTGTGGATGACCGTCTCTTTCCCCAAGATGTAGTGTTTCCATTATTTGTAGGCTTGCATAATGGCATAAAGATCCTTATCACATATCAGTTATTTCTTGACTATATTAGTGAAATTTTGACTATGATATGAAACAATATGGCCATGTTGCATGATGATAGCTCCCATGGCATATTCAGATGCATCTATCATTAACTTAAAAGGTTGATGCAAATCTATCAAGGCAAGAACAGGCATTGAGAAAAGTTTGTTCTTCTAATTCTCAAATGCCCTTTATTTTAGTTCAACCCACTGAAATGTATATTTATCTCCTCCTTTAGTCACTTGGGTTAGTAACCAAGCAAAATGTGAAAATCCAAGAATAAACCTGTGATATAAATTTTCAAGACCCAAGAAGCTGTGAAGTTCTATGAAGGTCCTTCGTGTAGGCCATTCTCAAATAACTTGAATCTTCTCTGGATCAACATGGACCCCCTCCTAATTCCTAATGTACTTGAGGTATTTTATTTTTTTCATCCTGATTGTGTATTTTTTGATATTTTCATACAATTTATGCTCTTGAAGAGTTTGAAGCACCTTACGAACATGTTACAAATGTTCCTCCCATGTCTTATTATAAATGAGTATGTCGTCTAGGTAGACAACCATAAATGAGTTGGTGAAGGGTCTCAAAATGTCATACATCATCCTCATGAAGGTTGTAGGTGCATTAGTTAAGATAAAAGGCATAACTAACCATTTGAAGAGCCCCTCCTTAGATTTGAATGCAGTCTTCTAGACATTGGTGGGATCGATGGGAATTTGGTGATAGACTAATTTGAGATCAATTTTGGTGAAGAACTTCACACCATGTAATTGGTCTAGTAGGTCATCAATCCTGGGGAGGGGGTAACATTCTTCATAGTGATTTTATTTAAGACTCATAGACAATGCAAAGCTTCCATGTTCCATCTTTCTTTGGTTCTAGGATAATTGGGCTACCACAAGGTGAAGAGCTTGGCCTAATGTGACCCTTTTGGATCAATTCTTGAATCTATATTTTTATCTCATCATTCTCCAAAATTGATCTACGATACACATGACTATTAGGAAAAGGTGATCCTAGGATCAAATCAATAGAATGTTTTACCTGGAAATGCAGTAGAACTCTTTTGGGTGACTTAAATAAGTCATCATATTATCTTGTGATTTATCCCATCTGCTTCTATTGTTGTGTTGATTGTGTAGTCAAGACTGTAACATCAACCTTCTTAGATTTTTGTGGTTTGACCATCATGAGAATGAATTGCTTTATCTTATCCACCAATCTCTTACATTTATTAGCACTGATCAAGGAGATAGATGTGGGAGATGGTACCTTTGGTACCCTATAGCACTAAAATCAAAGAGTGAGGGTGATTATTCAGGTTCATGATTCATAGATGCCATGTTGATCATACATGAATGGCTAACCAAGGAGTACATCACAAACATCTAGATTGACCACATCAGAAAAGAATCCATCTTGAAAAGGTTTTATTGCATATGAAAGAAGACACTGATAGGTGACATAGAGGTCTCTCCCTGGGCTCAACCATCCAATACTATATGGCTTTGGGTGAGGCTTCATGGATAGATTTAAACATTTCATAACTTTAGCAAAGATTAAATTATTTTGACTCCCACTATCAAGAATGAAATTTAGAGGCTTACCTTTTACTCATAATTTGGAGTGAAATAATCTTTCCTTGTCATCTGGACTTTCCTCACTAGTCTATGATGAAGCGATGATGGTATCAAGCTTAGCATCTATAATCTCTTCTTCATCCTCTTCGATTGTAGGCTATGTATGAGATAGAATAGTAGATGTCAAGTATTTTGACTCAAAAAGTAGTGACTTGATGGCTTGACATTCTTCTTTAGAGTGAGCTCCAATTTTGTGGTGATCACACCATTTTATAGTCTTCCCCTTCTGGGGTTTCTTATCTTGAACCTCTTTTTGCTTCCAATTTTGGCCTCATGTTTGACCTTCCTTATCACATTTCTATTTTGAAGGCTAACTTTTTATATTATTTCTTCCATGATTTTCCTCAATCTTCACTACGAACTTGTATATCTCACCGATGGTTTCCAAATTGAAGAGTTCTGTTTCCCCCTGTATGTACCATTGTAGTCCACCACGATATTTGAGTCTTATTTTTGTAACTTTCTTAGATGCCCAATCTTATATAATGAATGAAAAATGTCTATGTAATCTTGAACAAATTGCTCCTTACCTTGGTAAAGTTGTTACCACTATATGTATAGATCATCATATGCTCCAATGGGACAATATTCTTCCTTTACCACTTCCACGAAATCATCCTATGTAGGTTACACCTCAAGGCCAATGTCATCTATAATAAACCTATTTTTGCACACTTCCCATCAATTTTTCATGGGTAATGATGCTTTTAAAAGAGTAAAAGTAATCTTTTCTCCATTAGTAAATTTATTTACAGAGAAGTAGGAAGACAATTGACCCAACCAATTTTATACTGCATCAACATTGATTTTTCCTTCAAATGTAGGAATATCAAAATTCACCTAGAACTTGAAGGGTGTTGGGGCATTGAAAGGATGTTCCATGGATGAGAAGCTAGGAAGTGTAGACGAAGAGCTAGAATTTCCCATCAGGAGTTGTTAGAGAATTTAGGAAAATTGTTGTATCATTTATGTTTGTTTCCATTGGAGGTATTTATTCACTATTTTATTGAAAGGATCAAATTTCTCAATGTCATCTATAATTTGAAATCATTTGGAGTGAATAGGTGGATCATTTGGAAGCTCTATTGTTTTCCACCCAAGCTTCTTGTACCCTAACCTTGTCCTTAGGATCATACACTCTTAAGACAAACCACTCTAACACCACTGATCCAAAACTTAGAATTTTTGATTGACAGATATTTCAAGAACACAAAAATAACATAGTAACAATTAATTCTCTAAGAATAGATTTTTTATTACTCAAGATCGCAATACAACTATATGCTTATCTCTAAAAAGAGATGTCTGATTTCCATTTTAGGTTAAATATTCAATTATACACATTATTAAAGTATGAGGAGGATGTGGAAGGTCACCGATCTTAAGAGAGATTAAGTGGTTCGATTCTATGATTTAAAACAATATATAGTTAGAGGAGTTGCTATTTTTAGAAACTTACTATTTTTAGACTACACTACTAAAATTGAAATTTGGGGTAATTACATTGGGTTTTATGGGGTAAAAAACTATTGATAAAATATATATTACATCTCACCATGTTCTACTCATTTTTATCATTCCAACGGTTCAAACGGGGAGTCAATTGGCGCTACGGTGCAAAAGTTATGGCTCTCAAAAGTTCCATCATCAATTGGGGTAGAACCATCACCCAAATTATCCCCTAAATTGTTGCCCGGATCACTAATATCTTAGATGAAAAAATACTAATTTATATGTTATTTTTGTATTTTTTTGATTGGGTAAATGATGTTAGGTAAAATTGACTTTTAAATTTTAGGGATTTTATTCATATTTATAGGTTTCACTATATCATTTCTCAAAATAAGATACAATATTTTCAATTTTATTGTACCTGTACATGTAAATTCATCTTAAAATTAAGAAGGTGATCTAAAGTTGAGATGAATCAACATCAATAAAGACTAGTTAAGACAAAAGTTTTTGAATATTTCAAGATTGGGAGTTACACCAACAAGGTATATTAAATATTTTGAGTTTCTAAATTTTATATGGTTGTGGTTTCACCTACACATATTGAGTTCACCTACATCCATCTATCATAAAGTGTTACAAGCTAACAAGAGATTAACGCACTAATGAATCAGTCAAAATGATGTATCCCTAACTCAATCTATCTTTATTTTATACTTTGGTCAATATTTTAGATGTTGAATATCTCATGTATTTAACAATGTATTATATGATTGTTAATGCATTTGTATCTTATACATTATTATTACTTAAACCAGCATAGGCGATTTAGTTCTTATATTTCTTGTTTATGTGTCTAATGACACTACAACTCTATTAAGCTCCTCCAGTCTCTATGTACTTAGATATTTAATATGTAAGTTCCCTATATAGATCTATTTCAACTTTCTTTGTATATGATGATCTTATATAGTCTTAGGCCTTTTTATAGACTAAAATTTTGAATAGTCTTGGATATAAAATTGTCTTCTACCCTTTTACTATTTAATAATTATTATATTATATAAACCTATTTCAAAACCAATGCAATTCTTACCTTAAATTAAGCCCCATAGAATATAAAAAATTATACTAAAGAAACATTAATTAAATATATAAAGTTATTTAAATATACAATCTAACAAAGAGAGATAGTAGTCTCTTAGATTTTTATATTTCCTTTCAAAGGGATTTTTGAGGTTTTTCTTAACCTATCATTAAGTTTAAAACATGTGCATGTAAAATTAAATTTGTCTACCCTGTCACCAACCAAATATGAATCTTACAACATGATAGTGTTTGACTATACTCATGGTCTTGGTCAATGTGAGGACCATACAAATAATTTAGGTCAACCTTTACATTCTATAATGACCCCTCAAGTTGTACTTAGAAAAATGTACTAATTATTTTAAGATTAATTACTTAACATTCATTCACTCAACCAAAATTATACTAAATAAATTAAGTCAAACATAAATTCAACAACTTAGTACAATAAAAATTCCAAAATTCCAATAATGAATGTAATATAATATATTACAAATACAAGTAATGTAAATACATTAGGAGTCAGCAAATACCAGTCCACTAGTATAGTAACTACCGCTCAAGTATATACAATTAAATACAATTACATTTACATTAGGCATTCAACTTTAATATAATAAATAGATACTGATCCCTCTATAGCTTGATTCAAACCAACTCATGTATCTTTGAATCTCAAGTGTAGTCCCCATATAAGTAGTACTACTATGAGGAGGGAGAGCATCATCTGAATGCTTTTCCACACCAACCACAAGCCAATGATTTCTCATGCAATCCTCTATCAGAGATTATCCTTTCCTTAATAGATAGGTAAATATAATAGTGCAAGAATATAGAGAACAAGTAAGTACCTAAGTGTGTATAATTTCTAAAACTAAATATGCAATGTATCATAGAAAACCCATTATATTACAAGATATCACACTAACATGTAAATAATACATACCAAAAGATAATATCTCACTACACATTATTTAACCATATGTATATATGTGTGTGTCTTAGTTTACTTTTGTTCTTGATTTATTGTGTGCTTTAGACGTATATCAGTTTTCTTTTTTAGTTCAAGGCATTTACAATTAGGTTTATGGTCTAACTAGGTTTGAAGTGAAGGATAGGTGACCCTATAAAGTAATGTATGGAAAATTCAACTAGTCTAAAGTGCATAAAAGCCATGAAATACCAGGAGGTCACCAAAGATGTTAGCCAAATTTGGCTACCATAGGTTAGTCTAATTAAAAACTTGCTATTTAGCTCATGTTTAACTTTTTTGATAGCCTTAATTATGTTTGTCTTTTTCATATCTTATCTTGTCTTGGTAAAGTGTGGTGTGGTTCCTAGTGGTGATCAAGGTATCTTAGGGTTGCTTATCCAAAATATGAGTTCATGGTCCCAGAAATGACTAACCAATGTTTATAACTTGACTCTTCATAAGGTTTTAGCAGAGTTTAAGGTATGTTTGACAAGGTTAAGGTAATTGCTCATTTTGTCTTGTGCTTGTCCAAGTTATTCCATGTCAATTCCAAGTTAATCCAAGGCTGATAAAGGTAAAATAAGAATTTTTAGATTATGTGGTACATGTAAACATCATATTTGTACTTTGGTCCATACAACTTGAAAAATGATGCTTATTTCACCCTTCCAATGTTATAACCCATTTCAAGTGTTTTCTTGCTCATTTTATAATATGCAAGGAAGGAATATTGTAAGATATGGAAGGTAAAGGATTTGAATGTGTACTTGGAACATTTATACACCTATTTATAGGCTTGAAGAGACTCCATGAACACTTGTTCCTTGACTCAAAGAGAGTTTCAAGCAAAATATGACTATTTCCTTTGCTATAAAGGGGTATGTTGAGCCATTGTTGCAGGTTTCCCAAGTGAATATCATCTCAAATAAAATCCATGGATTATTACATACTCCTTATGACATACCCATGCTTATGAGTGTGAATCAGATCTAAAAATAGTAAAAAATCTCTTCCATTTCCCCATCGAGTTCTTTGCAAACTAGTGAGGGTTATTTTAAAACACTTGGTTGATGAAGGAGAAAAGGAGTTGGATAAAATGATATTATGGGATTATATGGGCCCATATTAAATCAATATTACTTTCATTATTTTTAGGTTATAAACTCTTAACTTTATGAACCATCACTAACAAAATAAGTTCTCTAAAACCCTCTCAAAACCCTATTAACTTAATTTGAGGAGATTTCCTTGCATTTAAAATATCATTGATCATAATCAATGATGGTTTAAGGTAGTTTAAGATCCTTGTGTTATTAAAACATCAATTTCAAAATTCAGTTGGCATAGGTGAATGAACATCTAGTAAAAATGAGTCTTTTTCATGGTTTCATGTCACAGTTAGGACTACAAGTGGGGTTCTTGTTAATTTTGGATGTGTTTTCACATCATAGGGTTTTAAATTTTTTATAGTAACCTCCCATATATTCTATAAACAATCCTAAAACGTTTCTATGATATGATAGTACCAAAAGACCACATGCAATATTTTTGAAGCATCCTCCAAGTGAATTGTGTATAGCATATTAGAGACCTACATACCTGTTAAAGATTAAAAAGAGAAAAGTAAATTATTTATATTTAATTAAATATAATTAGATAGGTACATATTTTAATAAAATTATAATTAAGTCCTTAATATATGGCCAAAGTGTAAAATGATGATGAATCTTAAGACAACCCTGATGGAGAACTATATGTATGTTCTCAAGTTACAAAGAGAATATGAATTATGTGTATTGAGATTAGGGTTTTTATGGTTAATATGGGTTTTTAAGGTCATGTAATAAGTTTAAATAGAGGATGGATCCCTTAGAAGAGGATAAAAATACCAAAATATGACTGTTAGGGTAAGATTGGCCTAATTGCTCACAAACCCTCAATATGGGTAAATCAAGTTGTAAAGATTTTTTAGAAGTCAATACCTCTTGGGAAAAACTCAGGGTTAATATTTGATATCCATTAAATCCATCAATGGGGTACCATAAATTCATACACAATTCATGTGTGAACCTAAAACCTTCAAAGATAAAAAATGTCTTATGAGTAAACTCCATGGAGGCCTTGAAATGTAGCAGAGGTGAAATGAACACTAATACACTTAAGGTTAGATGATATAGGAATCTTAGAGACATAAATAAATAAATAAAAATTTGAATAATAAGGGTGTAGTAGGGTCATAATATACCATGGTTTCAATTTTAGATGATCAAAGAGTGATGAAAAATGACACAATATAACTATAGACTTTTCATAGTCCTAAAACATGTACAAAATTCTTGAAATTGGCAATTTGAGATTTTGAGGTTATTAAAGGATAAATGGGTATTTTAGGAGTTGATAAATGTTGTTTCAAACCTAAATAAAGTTTTATTTTTCCTTTATATGTTCTTAAACTTCTCCCATGCAATTGTCTTTGCTCTCAGCCTCCTTTGTCTTGAGTATGACCAACTAGTTCTAGAAAGTTGCAATTTGGCCTAACTCAAGTTTAACCCATTGAAAATGCATGAAAATTTTAAAAATATCCTTATTTAAGGTACCCTACATTATTTTATTGTTTTTAGAGTGGTACTATATGTATTTATATGGTCTATAGGACTATAGGCTTATTTCATGCCTAATTGGAAAAGGCAGGTGTTGATAAAATGGGTCTACATTGGGAGTTGGGCCTTAAAATTTTGGGTGAAAATATAAAGGGATAATGTGTAATAAAATGTAAATTTTTTTCCTTAGAGTTCTATGAATATTTCAAACTAAGGAGCTTTGTGTTTAAATAGGGATACAAGGAATATGCCTTACTAGAGAGAAAATATGAGAATGATGAATGAAATTGTAGAATGAAGGTGTTAAAATAATTGGATAGGGGCATTTAACATTATTTAAATGCAAATTAATCAGTTAGACTCTAATAATGTGAATTTTTTATACATAAATACTCTTAATGCAAAATTTCAAGGAAGATGGATGAGTCACTAAGGCAATGAAGTAACTTTTACACCACCTTGAGAGGAATATCATCAAACCAAGTGCACACATGTTGAATATGGAGTTTAAAATTATTTCTTGATTGTAACTTATTTTTTTATGATTTGACACTTTTCATAAGTTTCTCCAATGCCTCCCCTCTCTCTCCTCCTCATTCTCTTCTATATGTATGCCTGATTTTGGCATTGTAAATATATTTTAACTAGGAGTATGGTATATACTTGCTATTTTATATGCCTATTGATCAATAATACAATTATTTTACCTCCTTTTAAGGTTTTATGTAGTATAAATATTTGAATGATTATTTTAGGCAAGTGTAGACTTATCTCACCTTATCTTGTTATCCTATTCTTATTGCCTTCTTGTAGTTTATTTCTCTATTTTAGGTTGTGAAGAGTTTCATTAGGATTTATAAGTGGATTAGAAGTGGAAAACACCTTCCATTCTATTCTCACATTTCTTCACCTCTTTACAAATCATTTATGTGATAGATTTTTCTTAGGAGAAGTGTATGTTGCTGTAGTCTTATAGGTCTTAGTACATATGAAAGTTAATGGTAGAGGTCACAAAAGTTGGTACATCACCTCCATGGTTTAGTTTACTTTCAGTTATCTCTCCCTTTTCCTCTTCAAGTAGTAGTTTGGTAGTGATTTAAGGTGAGAGAATCAAGGGATGTAGCCCTATCTATAGGTTATCTTCAGCTATAAGGTCATCCACAACCTTTAGAGAAATCCCATGCTATCGCTTATGTTAGGAGGCTTGAACAACCTCCTCAACAGTGTAATTTTTGATGATAGCACTACCTATTCAAAAAACACAAGTGAATGTCCTAAGTACTTCATTACAGTCCATACCTTCTCTAAAATCTTATGTAGTAACATTGACATATAATGTAAAAACTAATAACATATCCTCTAATGAAATTTGAATTAAAAATTATGGCAATAGAAAGAAAGTATATAAATTATTTGGAAAAAATACAACATTCATACGGCATTACATTGAATGCAATGACTTTGGGATATACACATGATGGATATAAAAAGGATGAAAACTATTATTATTTCAACATACTTATATAAAACATCTACTTTTTTTAAAAGCATTCCCTATCAAAGTTTATAAATTATATAAAACGTTAACAAAATAAAACTATAGTTACTTATCAAATAATTATCAAGCATGCTTATTCAAAATAAATGATTTTATATACACTTATTTATTATTATTAAAACATGATTCTCGACATAATATTAAAGTCATTAATATACAAGATTATAATGTTAAGATCAGTTTCTATTAAAAAAAACAAGTAAATACCTTATACCCCTCATTTTGTTTAGATGTTTTTCAAATAATTACCTTACATTGTATGTAGTACCAAACTTTAAATTAGATTTTTTTAAACTAGAGAAATGGTAAAATTATACTTTCTGTTATGCTTTGATAGAATTATATACCCTTATT
Source organism: Torreya grandis (assembly GCA_037957365.1). Taxonomy (NCBI): domain Eukaryota; kingdom Viridiplantae; phylum Streptophyta; class Pinopsida; order Cupressales; family Taxaceae; genus Torreya; species Torreya grandis. The sequence goes on along the minus strand of JARHVA010006485.1, from coordinate 471,920 downwards.
TAGAAATATTTTTATATCAAGATGATATATATTTAAGATAAGATTTGATCAATGTGATTTCTTTTTACTATAATGCTCCAAAAATATGTTACCTTGTGTCTTGATGTATGCTTTCAACTCTATAAAGGAATCTTTGAAAAATTCTTAAAAATTAAAAATCAAGACAATAGGGAAATTTAATATTTTTTCTCCATATTTAATTGAATGAAATTTATAAATTGTTCCATGTCATTGCTACTATGGGACTTCAAATTTTCATACAAAAAAGTGTACAAATTTTCTCAATATTTTTGAAACAATAAGAAATACATTTTTGGAAATAAATTTCTAAATTTTCACGTCAACTCAATTTTTACATTAAAATTTTCTTGATTTTATTGTTTAAAATGAGTATAAGAAAACATCACCACTCACCTTGAATGTTGAAACTTCAATATCAAATTAGATACACCCTTTAAAAAAGATTAAATTTTGACATCTTTTGTGGAAGATATTTTAATTATTAAGCTAGAGGCTTTATACAGTGGGGAACCCCATAAGATTCATCTCACAAGAGACAAAATAAGGGAATACTCCATTATTGACAACCAATATGAAATTTATGCTCGGGGACACATGGCTAAGGAAATAGTCAGATAAAGTAAGGTTATACAAATTATGTGAAGGTTTCATGGATGAAAGTGATATCATGTTTGATAAATGAGGGGATCCCTGTTAGATGTTTTTCCTAGGGGTTTTACTGTAGGCATCAGAGGATAGATTTAAAGTCATCAATTTGGTAATTGAGGAGGTGATGAAGAGCCATAACGAATGGGTTATGGTCGACATGGTGCTATGGAAGGAGATGCAAATTTTGATATTGTAGAGGTTAATATTAGTGTATAGGTCATTTTTGGGCAAATTTAGAAGGATGTTGGAAAGTGGAAGACACTCAGGCCCTTCCTACATGCCAGAACATTTGGAGAACTCTGTGTTGTATTTGTGTGAAGGGAGTGCCTTACCTGGGAGCTCTATGTGCCTAGAATCATATTGTCTTATTGTTTTTATAAATTATGTACCAAATTGATTTTTATTAATATAGTCAAATTATTATTTCTATCTTTATGCCTTAAAATTTTTCTCTGTTGTATTCTCTCTTCAATCTTGAACTTCATTTATGATTTATTCTCTCTTCTGCCTATACTTTTTTTTGGGATTATTTTCAACGGCATAAGCTACTTTAGTGATATAAATTGATAAAATGTTCTTATTGAATTGCAACATGAGACCATTATAATGGCAAAAAATTTAAAATTTACTTTATTAAATAGCATAATAATTCTTCCACATTTCTTGTTATTGTGCTAAGAACTCAAAAAAAAAGAAATTGTAAAGTTGATATTTTTATGTCATATAGAAATTAAAGAGAAAAAAATAAAAAATCCATCTATCAACCCAAAAAAAATCTATTTAGCACCAATTAATAAACTGGATAGAGTCTAATAGTTAAAAAGGGTATTTACGGATGTGGGATCTAAAACCTTCAAGTCATTCATTTATTAAAATTTAATATATTTTCATTAATTATAAATATATTTATATCTAATAATTGAGTATTATTGTAGTGCATAATATTTAATTTAATAATATGATATTATAATATATGTTAGTTATTATAATTAAATTTTATAATAATAATAATAATAATAATAATAATAATAATAATAATAATAATAATAATAATAATAATTCATATATTTTCATAATATTTAAAATTATAAATATATAATATAGTTATCTTTATAATATATATTATATAAATTTATAATATATTATATTTACATCAAAGGTTTTTCTTTGGCAAGGCCATATAGAATATGTAAATACTAAAATATTTTATGGTTAGTTGTGTAGTGATGGTGAGGGGCAATGACAAGGTCTTTCAAGTTGTATTTTTAGAGCAAAGTAGTAACATATTTGAGTAGACACTTCCCGTTATCAAAGGTGGATGATGATGTTATCAGAGCCTATTTGGTTATTGTAGGGCTATACATCTCATGTATAGCTCAAATTAATGATGCACTATAACTGATGTTGGGACAACATATTATGGTCCCATAGTCGATCTTGTAGCTTCCACTCATTCACAATGCTAATATATTAACACTTATAAAAATTACATCAACATTGAGAACATATAAAAACACCATAATAAAACCATTGGAAGAAATGACAGGGCCATACAAAATGTATTAGTTATTTTCTTTTGTCAAGGGTGGACAAGAACATTTTGAGAATTAATTTGATTATGATAGGGCTCCATGTCTCATATGCAAGAGAAATCAATGATGTAATGTTGTTGATCATGGGAGAAGACAATGAGGTCTCAGAGTCTATCTTGTATCTCTGATGTCATGAGATCTGATTTGATTGCAACAAGGATCCATATCTAATATGCCACTCAAACCTGTATTTACCTTTGAACACTTTTCAAGGATGAAAGAAAGTAAATATGCAAATATTCAAAAATTAGAGGAAAAAAGATTGATAAAACTACCTCTTCCACACCATTCATAAAAACTCAAACTTTGTAATCAATGTTGTATACAATCAAAACAAAAGGAGATATATTTATAGCTATTTTTACATACAATACATTATATAGCTTCAACAATTTCATCATTAGCATATACTACAAAAATTGATATAATAGTAAAATATAACTTTTTATAATATAATATTTATATAAAGTATATAATATATATAATATTAAATTTTCATCGTATATAAAAAATATTATACAATATATATACAAAGATGACTAAAGAAATTTATAACTGAATTATTCAACTTAAAATAAAAAATACTTAAAAAGTACTGAAGAATAACTACAAACACTTAGTAAAAAGAATTAAAGTACGTTATCATTACAAAAAACAAGATATGAACAAATTTTAATCAACCTCAAACTTTTCTTGCACCATGGAGGAAATTGCTAGTTTGAATCATGTGTAAATGCACATCAAAAGTAAAACTAATGATGGAATTTGAGCCAATTTTATATTCCTGAATTTCACCATATTTCATCTAACATATTTTATCCATTCTTAAATAAAACACACATTATTGGTTAGGTCAAAAAACATATTATATAAACCCCATGTTTTAGTGGACACTTATCTCTCAAATGATAAAAATCTGATTTCTGTAGTATTTCTTATATATTGTTAGTTGGGTAAACGATGTTAATTAAAATTGAGTATTAAATTTTAGGCATTTTATTTATGTTTATAAGTTTTGTTATATTATTAATCAACATAAGATACAATCCCTCCTTTCAATTTGATTGTATGTGTAGATTCACCTTTAAAATAAGAAGAGGACATACACTTGAGATGAATTGACATCAACGAGGATTAGTTAACACAAAACATTTTGAAGATTTCGAGAGTGGGATTTACACCAACAAAGTACACTATGTATTTTGAGTTTTTAAATTTGATATAGTTATAATTTCTCTTATACATATTGAATTCACCTACATCCATTTATCAAAAAGTGTTATAAGTTAAGAAAAGATTAACCCACCAATGAATCAGTCAAAAGTAACTATCCCTAATTCAATCTATCTTTATTTTATACTTTGGTCAATATTTTAGATATTATATATCTCACGTATTTAACAATGTAATTTATAATTGTTAATTTATATGTATCATATACATTATTTTGTTACTTAACCCATCATTGACAATTACATTCTTATATTTATTGTTTAAATGTCTAATGACATTAGAAATCTCTTAAGATCCTCCTATCTTTATGTATTTATATATTTAACATGTAGGCTCTCTTTACTTTACATATGACTATTTTATAATCCCAAGCTTATCTATAAACTAACATTTTATATAGCCTTCGATTTAAGTGATGACAACTTGACCTTAGTTTATTATGTCAATATGGAAACTTGACATTGGTCATTGGAAATTGAAATACAAATGAATCAGTCATTCTAATAATCTTGTTAGTGCCTTCCATGGAAATTTGATTTACTATTTGTGGAAATCCTTTTCATCAAACTTATCAATTGGATTTGTCATTTGTCATTTTATTCCTTTCATAAATTTGATTCAATGCACATCACTTTCAACTAATAATGCATCCTTACAATAATGATAACTCTAACAATGATATTGAAACTATTTGATAATAACAAAGACACTATAATTTTGAACCCAAATTTTAGATGAGGATATAATGCAATACAAGACACTCACTATAAATCTATAATTAAAATATTAAAAAAATATATTGACCTTGACTCAATTTTAAAATAAAAATACTATAAAACATCGGACTTTATATATAATAATAATAATAATAATAATAATAATAATAATAATAATAATAATAATAATAATAATAATGCCTAAAATATACATAATATCTAAAACCACGTAAAGCTCCGAGAAAACCATGGGTTTAGAGAAACCATGGGAATTTTATAGAAATCTACAGAATTTGAAAATAATATAAACTAATTTTTTTTAGTGAATCAAAAGAAAATACCTAAAACATATATCAAGGCCTCAAAGAAAGTCACGGTTGGAGTTGCAATAGAGATGGAAGAGGTCCATGACAAAATTTTAATTATTGTGTTATTTTTGTATATATTTTTGATTGGTCAAATGACATTAGCTAAAATTGAGTTTTAAATTTTAGGGATTTTATTCATGTTTATAAGTTTCATTATATAATTTTTCAAAATAGGATACAATTTTTATCATTTTATTGTGTTTTATTGTACGTATAGAATCACTTTAAAAATAAAAAGAGGATCTAAGTTTGAAATGAATTGACATCAAAGAAGACTACTTAACACAAAAGGTTATTATTATTACTTCATTTTTATCATATACATTATTGTTACTCATAACTACTACTTAACCCACCATAGAAAATTTAGTTTTTATATTTTTTGTTTCATTATCTAATGACACCACAAATATTTTAAGGTCCTTAATTCTTTGGGTATTTAGACATTTAATGTGTAGGCTCCATTTATAGATCTATTCTAACTTTTTTTACATGACACCTTTCTATAATCTAGTTGCAGGCTTCTTTATGGACTAACATTTTATATTGTCTTGGATCTAAAATGGTCTTATAACTTTTTTCTATTTAGATGATCATTATATTCTATAGATATATTTCAAGAATAATACAATTTCTATCTTAAATGAAAAACCATAAAGTATAAAAAAATATAGTAAAAAAATATTAACTAAATATATAAATTTATTTAAGTAAAAAGAGATATAGTAGTCTCTTAGCTTTTTATATTTCCCTTGTAAGGGATTTTTGAGGCTTTTATTAACCTATCATTGCAATCAAAACATGTGTGTGTAAAATCAAAATTATCAAACCTCTCACTAGACAAATATGAATCTCACAACATGATAGTGTTAGACCATATTAATGGTCTCGGTTAATGTGAGAACCATACAAACAATTCGAGTCAACATTTACAGTCTTTTTCAGGACCTATAATTTATGATAATTCTTTCTAATATTATTTTGTTTCTTGTAATCTATGATCTATTTTCCCAAATTTATGTTCTTCAATATCTAACTCTTTGAAATGAGTTTATTTTATAAGATAAAGATAATGCAAGGTTTTGTTTTGGGGTTAAAAATATATATGGTTAATTTGTGTATGTACCTAATATATATTATATATGTTAGTTTGTGCTTGATGATCAAATGAATTTTATCATTTATTTGTTTATAGATGAATGAATTCAAATGTTAATGAAATTGGTATGACTGACTTTAAATGAATAGAAACAAGAAGAGGGCAAAAAAGAAGAGAAAAAAGAGGAATGAGTGTGCACAAGAAAATATGTCATTATTATAGACATATATAATCATAAAATTTTTAGATTATAATATGATTGAATGATATAAAAATTACACATTTGAGGAACTTATACTTTAATTTTGATAAAATGAGTGGAAATTTACAAAGCTCAGATAGAGGTCTATCATAATAATATAGTTTATATAATGATATCAATATAATACATATATCAGCTCTCTTATAACTACTTTTTTTAAAAATATATTATTTTTTTAACCAATAAACCTATATTCCTTTCTAGATAGCCTCTGACAATATCTACATGATTTATTTACCAAAACACTCACATCAATTTATTAAAAAACTAATATCTCACCTATTTAAGTATAAATAACATTATTTACAACATTCCCCCTTTAATATTCATATGAGAAAATATAAACTACATAAAGACACATACATATTTAGTACACATAATCTTCATCACTTGGATAGGAAAATTGTTCATTATTGAAATGAAAAGTGTATTCTTTATAGCCATTTTATTCAATTACCATGGCCTTGTCCAGATACTTTTTGTCAAGAAGGTCTTCTAATCTTTTTATATAAATCATAAGAATATGCCTTGACTTTTTAAAGTAAAAACACATGTATTTATTTTTTCCAGTTTTAAATTTAAACATACATTTAAATTTTTTGTTAGAAGTGTCTAGCTTGTTTTGTGTGACTAACATTTCTTCTTATTCTAAAACATTATTTTTGTTCTTGTTTCCCTAATCAAGTGATGCACATATATTGTTCTTTAAGTTTGGATTTAACTTACTTGGAGTAGGCATTATATTGGACACACTGATTAACAAGTAATTTAGGATCATAGCTTTTGCATCATTTTATTTTAACTCTTCATTTATTCTAACAAGATGGTATATGAGAGAATTAAATTTGCTAATGTGAGATAGTATATCTCCACCTTCTTCCATTTTTAACCCATATAATTTTTTCTTCATACTTATTTCAACATTATCTTATTGAGATTCAAATAGTGTGTTTGGTCATTTCCAAAATTTTTTAAAGATTTTTTTGAAGTTTACATATGCAAATATGGTTTTGATAAATTGAGACTAATAGTAGATAAGAATTCCTATCCTTGACCTTCCATTTTTAAAGCTCATTGATATTTATATGTCTTGCTATAGGGTCGTCAATAATGTCCCAAAGGTATTTTTCAATTATAAACAACTATATTTAGATTTACTATGTGTGGAAATCCTTTCCATGAAACTTATCAATTAGATTTGTCATTTTCATTTTATTCCTCTCATAAATTTGATTCAATGCACATCACTTTCAACTAATAATGCATCCTTACAATAATGATAACTTTGACAATGATACTAAAATTATTTGATGATAATAAAGACACGTTAATTTTAAACACAAATTTTAGACAAAAGAATATAATAAATACAAGATAGACACTATAGACCTATAACTAAGATATTAAAAAATTATATTGACCATGATTAATTTTTCAAATGATAATACTATAAAACATGAGACTTTATATATAATAAAAAAAATGCATCTAACACCTAAAATCTACATAATATCTAAAACCACCTAAAGCTTTCAAAAAAAATGTGGGTTTAGAGAAATCATGGAAATTTTATAGAAAACTGCAAACTTTAAAATCATTATAAACTAAAAAAAACTTTCACTGAAGAAAAATAAAATAACATATATCAAGAACTCAAGGAAAGCCATGGTTGGAGTTGGGATGGAGAAGGATTGTTCACATAATAATGATTTTGGTGTAAAACTATTCACATAATAAAAATAACATTCTGAAAATATTTATAGGTTTTGTTGTTCTCAGCCTAAGCTTTCTAAAACATATTGAAACTTTGAATTCCATCAAGAAATAAAAAAATATGTGAATTTTTGTGATGTTGATTCAATTTTTTTGGTTTTTTATTCAAAAAAATGTGACTGATGGATAGATAGAGAATGACTGAACTATGGAGAGAATGAATAATGTGGAAAGGGAAAAGAATGAGAAGATGGATGTTGAATGTGAAATACTTACACATGATCTACATTGAAATCAAAGTGATTAAATGTAATAATAATAGTTGCACATGGTTCGTACCATAATGCTATGATATATGATCCATTAGATCTAAGAATAGTGGAGAGTAAACACAATGTGGTCCATTGTTCTAATGTTAATTGCTAAAACAAATGGAAGAGTGAAAATCTTAGATAGAGGTCAATCATAATAATAGATTATAATTAATGAGAACAATATATATATATATATATATATATATATATATATATATATATATATATATATATATATATATATATATATATATATATATATATATCAATTCTCTTATAACCACTCTCCTTAAGAATATGTTAGTTGTTTTAACAACTAACAAATATAGTTTGTTATAATATAGGCTTGTACAATCACAAATTATGTCATTTGTTGGGTCAAAAACATATTATATAAATTCCACATTTTTGTGGATGCTAATATCTTAGATGATAAAATTCTAATTTATATGTTATTTTTATATATATTTTTGATTGGGAAAATGATGTTAATTAAAATTGAGTTTTAAATTTTAAGGATTTTATTCATGTTTATAAATTTTACTATATCATTTTTCAAAGTAGGATACATTTTTTTTCATTTTATCGTACATGTAGATTCACCTTAAGAATAAGAAGAGGATCTAAGGTTGAGATGAATTGACATCAAGCAAGACTAGTTAATACAAAAGGTTTTGAATATTTCAAGATTGGGAGTTACACCAATAAGGTATATTAAATATTTTGAGTTTCTAAAGTTGATATGGTTATGGTTTCACCTACACATATTGCATTCACCTACATCCATTTATCATATAGTGTTACAAATCAATAAGATATTAACACATGGATGAATAGGTCAAAATTAAGTATTCTTAACTCGATCTATCTTTATTTTATACTTTGGTCAATATTTTAGATACATATCTCATGTTTTTAACAATGTATTATATTATTGTTAATACATTTGTATCATATACATTATTGTTACTCATAACTATTACTTAACTCACCATTGGAAATTTAGTTCTTATATTTCTTGTTTAAGTGTATAATGACACTACAAATCTATTAAGAGCCTCCACTCTCTATGTGTTTAGATATTTAATGTGTAGGTTCCCTTTATAGATCTATTTCAATTTTTTTTATATATGACTATTTTATATAGTCTTAGGTCTCTTTATAGAATAACATTTTATATAGGCTTGGATATAAAATTGTCTTCTACCCTTTTCTTATTTAATGATCATTATATTATATGAACCTATTTCAAAAACAATACAATTGTTACTTTAAATTAAGTTTCATAAAATATAAAAAATTATAGTAAATAAATTTTAATTAAATATACAAAGTTATTTAAATATACAATTACATAGAGAGAGATAGTAGATTTTTATATTTTTATATTTCCCTTCCATGAGATTTTTGAGAATTTTCTTAACCTATCATTACATTCAAAACATATGGATGTAAAATTGAAATTGTCTACACTGTCACCAAGAAAATATGAATCTCACAATGTGATAGTGTTTGACTATACTAATGGTCTTGGTCAATGTGAGGACCATACAAATAATTTAGTTCAACCTTTACAGTCTTTCTCAAGACCTACCATTCACAAGAATTATTTCTAATCTTATTTCACTACTTTTGATATATGATCTATTTTTATAAATTTATATGTTTCAGCATCCAACTCTTTGAAATGAGCTTATCCTAAAAGATAAAGATAAGGAATAGTTTGGTTTTAGGATTTTGAATAAATAGGGTTATTTCATGCACATGTCTAATATGTAATATATGTGCTAGTTTGTGTTTTATGATCAATTGAAATTTATCATTTATTTGTTTATAAATAAATTAATTCAAATGTAAGAGAAAATTGGCATGATCGATTTTAAACGAATATAAATGAGAAAAGGGAGAAAAAGAGGAATAAGTGTCTTATTGAAAAAATGGAATAAGAAAATATGTCATGATTGTATATATAATCCTAACACTTGTATATGATAACATGAAGGAATGATTGTAAAGTTAATATTGAAATTACACAAAAATAGACAAAAATAATATCAAAATTTTAACATAACAATTAAAAAATATGAAATATGAACCATTCATATAGGTATAATAAAATGTACACCAAACATATAAGATACTACTAAAGAAATTCTATGGTCCAAAATAGTGATGGAAATATGAGAGAGTGGTCCATATTTTATATTTGGATCATTTACACTTACCCATTTTTCAATATTTGCTAAAGTTGATAAGTGATGGCAACTTGACCTTAATTTGTTATGTCAATATGATAACTGGACATTGGTTGTTGGACAATGAAATACAAATGAATGGATCATTCAAATAATCTAATTGGTGCCTTTTATGGAAATTTGATTGATGCAGGAAAATTAGGTCAATATTTTGGAGGCCATAACTTTTGATTCTTAGCTCTATTTGAGTTCTTTCATGCACCAAAACAACCATCTCAAATATTTAAATGATTTCCCAAGTCACTCTATATACTTATATTTAATTTAAATATTTTTTCAAGGCCATACATGATCATTTGAGTGTCCAAAATTACCATTTAATGAGTTTTTAGGAATTTTTTAATTTTAGGTCCGAACATCAACTTCAGTTGAATTTTGTTTTATAGGTTAATTTTAGACATAGGATATTTGAAGATATTTTTATAGCTTCACACTCTTTCATATGAAGCTTAATATAAATAACAACTATTTAAAAATAAATATATTTTTTCTTAAATTTTAGTTTTTTTAAATTTTTGCATGTCAACTCCAAATTCTGAGTTGAGACTTATTTAAACATGGTTTGGGTTTATAATTATTTTAGCTCATTCAATACAAATAAATATTATTTAATATTTTTAGAATATTTACCCATTGATAATTTATTATCTTGATAGTTTTTAGGTTTGGACATTTTAGTAAGATGAAGATAATAGTTTTGGTAGAGGAAAAGTATTTTTTGCCAAAGATGAAGAGAAATGTGACAAGGTATGTTTCAAAGTGAAAAATATTTTAGGTGACGAAAGGACATGCACAAAATATGGGATTACACATGCCATTAATAGTTCCAAGGGGATCATGGATAGATTTGAGTATGAATTTTGTGTTGGGATTACTAAACATAGAGAGAGGTATTGATTCAATTTTTTTTTATTGTAGATATATATTCTAAAATAATTCATTTTATTTCATGTTCAAAAAAAAATGAAGCCATTGGAATTATAAAATTATTTTTTAAGGATATTATGAGATTGCATAGTGTTCCAAAAATTATTACCTTAGATAGGAACACAAAATTTCTAAGTTATTTTTGAAAGACATTATGGAAGAAGATGGGTACTAAGATAAAATTTAGTAGTGCATATCACCCATAAATAGATAGACAAATAGAAGTTGTGAATAGAAGCTTGGGAAATTTATTGAGATGCATAGTGGGAGAGAAGCCCAAGCAATGAAATTTGACTTTACCACATGCTGAGTTTGCATATAATAATTTAGTGAGTAAATAAATAATAAAGTCACCATTTTAAATTAATTATAGGAAAAATCCTATGCGTATTTTTGATTTGGTACAATTTCCAATTATAGAGTGAGTTAGTGATGATGCATAAATGTTTGCAGAGCACATGTGATAGTTGCAAGGTGTAAGTAGAAAGTTGTAGGAAAATAATGAGAAATATAAAATAAAAATAGATGTCAGAAAAAGATCATAGGTGTTTAAAAAAGGAGAGTTTTTAATGGTTTACTTGAGGAAATAAATATTTTCAAAAATCATGTACAACAAGTTGATGTACAAAGAAATTAGACCATGCAGAATTGTGAATAAAATAAATGACAATGCTTATGAGGTGAGTTTGTCACAAAATTTTGATATCTCTACAGAATTTAATATTTTAGATTTATATGAATTCTATGGAGAAGATGGTGAATGTGAAGAATATGAATAAGTAAATTGGAAACAACAGGTTCTAAAGAAGAAGGAAAGAATAGTGCAAATTTTAGATATGAAAATAGTGAGCAAAAGGCAAGAGAGTTATAATAGGTATTTGGTGCAGTGGAAAGGATTGAATTAAGAAAGAAACACTTGGATTAAAAAATAGGAAATGAAGAAGATTGATCAAGAAAAAATATAGTAGTATAATCTGGCCAAATCGTAGGAGTTGAGTTGTTTTCAACCAGAGGGGAATGATGCAAAAAAATAGGCCAATCTTCTAGAGGCCATAAATTTTGACCCATACCTCTATTTGATCTTTTCCATACACTAAAACAATCATATAAAAAATTTAATGCTTTTCAAAGCCACCCTATCCTCTTATAGTTTATTTAAATATTTTTATAGGGTATAAATGATCATCTAAGAGTATGAAATTATAGTTTAATGATTTTTTCAAGAATTTTTTAGTTTTAGAAATTATATATTTTTAGGTCTAGAAGTCAACTTCAGTTGAATTTATTCTAATAATTAAATTTGAACATTTAATATATTTCAAGATATTTTTAGAGATGTGTGTGCTTGCATGCAAAACTTACTATAAATAACAACTGCTAAAAATAGATTATTTTTTTATATTTTAGTTTTTATAAATTTTTATATATCAACTTTAAATTATGAGTTGAGGCTTATTTAACATGGTTTGGTTTTGTAATTATTTCAAGTCATTTAATAAGAATCTATACAAGTTATTATTTTTAGAAGCTTTACCTATTGATAATTTATTGTCTTGATAGTTTTTGGGTTTGGACATTTTGGTAAAATAAAGATAATAGATTTGTTGGAGGAAAAATATTTTTGACCAAAAATGAAGAGAAATATGACAAGGTATGTTTTAAGGTGTATAATATGTTAGGTGGTTAAAGGAAATGTAAAAAATACTAGATTATACATACCATTACAGGTTCCAAGGGGAACATGGAAAAATTTGAGTATGGATTTTATATTGGGATTACCAAACACACAGAGAGGCAATGATTCAATTTTTGGTATTGTAGATATATTTTATAAAATGGTTAATTTAATTTCATGTAAGAAAACCAATGATTCCACTAGAGTTGTAGAATTACTTTTTAAGGATATTGTGAGATTGCATGGTGTTCCAAAAACTATTAACTCAGATAGAGACACAAAATTTCTAAGTCATTTTTGGAGTATTTTATGGAATAAGATGGGTAATAAGATACAATATAGTAGTTCATATCACCTAAAAATAACTGGAAATATAGTAGCTATGAATAGGAGCTTGAGAAATTTGTTGAGATGCATAGTGGGAGAGAATCCCAAGTAATGGGACATGGCTTTACCACAAGCTGAGTTTACATATAAAAACTCAGTGAATAGATCAAAAGGAAAGTCACCATCTCACATTTTTATGGGAAAAATACTATGGGTATTTTATAATTGATATAATTACCAATTGCAGAGTAAGTGATGATGCAAAAGCATTTATAAAGCACCTACAATAGTTGCATAGAGTAAGAAAAAAGTTGTAGGAAGTAATGAGACATATAAAGCAATAGATGTCAGAATAAAATCAAAGGTATTTGAAAAATGAGAGTTGTTAATGGTTTACTTGAGAAAAGAAACATTTCTAAAAGGTATGTACAATAAGTTGAAGTACAAAAAAATTGGACCATGCAAAATTGTAAAGAAAATCAATGACAATGTTTATGAAGTGAGTTTACCATAGAATTTTGATATCTCTCTAGTATTTAATGGTTTAGATTTATATGAATTATATGGAGAAAATGGTGAAGATGAAAAATTAAATTGGTAGAAGTAGGTTCCAAAAAAGAAGGAAAGAATATTATGTTTTAGATATAAAGACAATGAACACATGGCAAGGGAATTATAATATATATTTGGTGTAGTGGAAATGATCTCAGAGAATACAACACTTGGATTACATAATGGGGGAAAAAAATAATTGATAAAGAAAAATAGAAGAAGTATAATTAGACCAACTTGCAAGAGTTGAGTTGTTTTCAGCCAAAGAAGAATGTTGTATAAAAAATAGGCCAATCTTATGGAGTTCATAACTTTTGACTCGTAGCTCCATTTGAGCTCTTTCACATGCCAAAACGACCATCTCCAAAATTTCAATGATGTCCTAAGCTGCCCTATTATCTAAGAGTTGATTTAAATATTTTTTGGAGACCATATGAGATTATTTGAGTGTCTAAAATTAATGTTTAATGATTTTTTTAAAATTTTCTATTTTTAAAAATTATATATTTTTAAGTCTAAATGTCAACTTCAGTTGAATTTCATTCAATGTGTTAATTTTAGCATTTAATATATTTTGGGATATTTTTATTGTTACAAGAGCATGAATGTGAAACTTACTATAGCTAGTATCTACTAAAAATAGACATTTTTTTTAGATTTTAGTTTTATCAAATTTTTGCATGTCAACTCTAAATTCTAAGTTGAGACTTATTTAAGCATGGTTTGGGTTTCTGATTATTTCAAGTCATTCAATATGAATCAATACAAGTTATTATTTTTAGATGTTTTGCCTATTGATAATTTATTATCTTGATAGTTTTCAGGTTCATTATTGATTCTTTCTATTGGTGATTGAAAAATCTTTATCTATTTGATTTTGATCTAATTTACCCCACATAAACCTATCAATTACACCATTGGCTAGGAAAATAAGCTAATAAAGATATATTTGAAATTATATATTTTAGAAAAAAATTAAATTCAAAAAAATATTAACTTTTAAAATTAATTTTTAGATTTTTTATATAATTTTTTTATGATTTAAATTTAAATTATATTTTTAAATTTAGATCCAATGGTTTTTTTATATAATTTATTAAAATAAAAATTATATATTTCAATTTTATTTTATTAATATAAAGAAATTCTTATGATGATGATGATGATGATGATGATGATGATGATAATAATAATAATAATAATAATAATAATAATAATAATAATAATAGAATCAGCTATTATGTGATCATAACATTATAATATATTTTTTACCTTAAGCATAAACTACTCTTTAATGTAAAAGTAGCCCCAAAATAATATATGGGACTACAAATATCCTCCTTTAATCTTCTTCTATTTCTCTATCCTTATGAGAATTATTATATTATTTCAATTTTAAATATTATAAATAATGAATATTATAATGATAATTATAATAATATTTAATATATTTTTGATATATTAAATGAAAGAATGTAGGCTTTAATCCAAATTTAAGTAAATTTATTTATAAATTAAATATTTGATAATCTAAATGATATTATAATTTTTTTATCAGTTGAAGATTATAATAGTCAATTGATCAAGATTGTAAGTAGGTCATCCAAAAATCATAATATTTAAAAATTAAATTAAAAGAAGAGTTAAAAGGTATATGATAATATAAAGTTTTAGTCCCAACTAAAAACTTTGGTAAACTAAGACACATAAAGCATACAACACTTGATATTTCAATCTCTAGGAAGGAATGATTCAAGCAACCCAGAATGATTTTCCTCCTAAAACTAAAAGGCTTATCTAAAACTAATCCTTAAGTTTACAAAGAGAAAATTGGAATAAGATGTATCACCTAAAAATTCATTGAAGACCCATACACCACCGAACTAATCTATATCTCTAAATATATCGAAGGATTAATACAAATGCATTTTATCATAGTTAATAAGATTTATTAAATTTCTGCATAGACTAGCATTCTTATAAATTACTTCATCTCCACCCTTCAAACTAATTAGGATTTTTAGGATAGGGATAAGGAGAAGGAAGAGGCCTACAAATTTGAGGAACTTATTCCTTGATTTTGATTAAATGAGTGGAAGAACAAAAAGCTCAGCTAGAGGTCGATCATAATAACACACTTTATTCAATGAGAATAATATAATATATATCAACTCTTCTATAACCACTCTCTCTATAAATAGTTTAGTTGTTCTAACAACTAACAAACTTAGATTCCTTCCTAGATAGCCTCACACAATATCTGTATGATTTTTTTATCAAATCACTTACATCAATTTGTTAACATACTAATATCTCACCAATATAAGTACAAACAATATTATTTTTAATGTTCTCCCCTTATTTTTCACATGGGGAAATATAAACCACAAAAACATGCATACATATTTAGTACACATAATCTTCATGGCTTGGATAGAAAATTCTTCATTATTTAAATGAGAAGTGGTTTCTTATCTATCATTTTCTTTAGTTGCCATGACCTTGTTCTACAAATTTCTATCAAGAAGGTCTTGTGCTCTTTGCTTGTAATTTATAAAAATATTCCTTGTTTGGCTTGTTTTGTTTGACTAACATTTATTCTTCTATTAAAGCATTATTTTTATTCTTGTTTCCCTCATCAAATATTGTTGATATAATGTTCTCTAAACTTGGATTAATCTTACTTGGAGTAAAAACCATATTGGACATTCTGCTTGGTATGCTATTCAGAATTATATCTTTTACATCATTTTATTTGATATCTTCATTTATTCCAGCCAACTAGTTTATGAGAGAATAGAATTCATTGATATGAGATACTATATCTCCACCTTCTTCCATTTTTAATCGATACAATTTTTACTTCATAGTTATTTCAACAATATCAGCTTGAATAGTGTGTTTAGTGATTTTCATATTTCTTTATAGTATTTTGTGAATTTTACATGATACAAATATGGTTTTTGTAAATTGAGACCAATAATGGCTAATAATTTTTTGTCCTTGACTTTTCATTTTTGGAGTTTATCAATATTTATAAGTCTTGCCATAGTGTTGTCAACAATGTCCCAAAGGTCCTTTTCAATTAGAAGTAACTGTATTTAGATTCTTTATGTATATAAATAATTTGAATCAAATTTATCAATTGAATTTTTCCTTTCCATTTTATTCCTCTCACAAATTTAACTCAATATATGTCAATTTCAACTGATAATGTATCCTTACAATAGTAATGACTTTGACAATGATACTAAAATATTTAATAATAACAAAGACACTTTGATTTTGGACACAAATTTTAGACAATAAAATATAACGAACTACAAGACAATCACTATAGACCTCTAATTAAATTATTTAAAAATTATATTGACTATGACTTAATTTTTAAATAATAATAATACAAAACATAGGATTTATATAAAAAATTAAAAATAATGCCACTAATACCTAAAAAAACATAATATATAAAACAACCTAAATTTTTGAGAAAACTATGGGTTTGAAGAAAACATGGGAATTTTATAAAAAACTATGAATTTTATTTATTTATGAAATATATCTATATATTAAATTAACAAAAATATACAAATAATTAACAAAAGTGGTATGAGACCACACCATGACATGCTAGACAAAGCCATCTTAACTTTGCCTAGACTTTAAAAGATTTAAAAATAATATATACTAGAAAAATCTTTCACTCAAGCAAAAGAAAATATTTAAAACATATATCAAGGCCTCAAGAAAAGCCATGGTTAGAGTTGGGACAGAGATGGAAGAGGTCGGTGGTAGTTTGGAGAAGAATTGTTGTGTTCACCATTCAAATTAGGTTGGGCATAGCCCCTTGGTTAGGTCACCTAGTGAGTGGGGATGCTTTCATTGAGGATGGTAGTGATGGAGGAGTTTGAGTAAAAAAATGCTTCACGCCTTACATCAAATTCATCATTTTTCTCTTGTAAAACTATTCACATAACAAAAATAACCTTTTGAAAATCTTTTTTGGTTTTGTTGCTCTCAGCGTAAGATTTCCAAAACATATTGAAACATTTAATTCCAAAAGGAAAAGAAAAATATATTTGAATTTCCATGATGGTGATTCAAATTTTTTTGTTTTTTCTTTCAAAAAATGCGATTGGTGGATAAAAAGAGAATGACTAAAGTGTGGGGAGAATAAACAATGTGTAAAGGGACAAGTATGAGAAGATGGATGTTGAATGTGAGGTGCTTACACATGGTCTACATTATAAGTAAATTTATTAGATGTAATATTAATATTTGTACATGGTTTGTACTAAAACGCTAAGATATATGATCCATTGGAATGCAAGAATAATGGAAAGTGAACACAAAGTGCTCCACTATTCTGGAGTTAAATGATAAAATAAGTGGAAGAGAAAAAATATCACATAGAGGTCAATCACAATAACTTAATTTAATTAAAGAGAACAATATAATATATATCAACTCTCCTATAATGATTCTTCTTAACAAGAACAATACAATATATCAATTCTTCTATAACCACTCTCTTAAAGAATATGTTAGTTATTTTAACAATTACTAAATATATATTCTTTCATACATATCCTTGTATAATAAAAAACCATATTCCATTAGTCAAATTTAAAACATATTGTATAAATCCCACATTTTAGTGGACACTAATATCTTAGATGACAAAATTTTAATTTCTATGTTATTTTTTTATATTTTTGATTAGGAAAATGACGTTAGGTAAAATTGAGTTTTAAATTCTAGGGATTTTATTCAGGTTTATAGGTTTCAATATATCATTTATCGAAATAAGATACAATATTTTCAATTCTATTATATGTGTACATGTAAATTCATCTTAAAAATAAGAAGATGATCTAATGTTGAGATGAATTGACATCAATGAAGACTAGTTAACACAAAAGGTTTTGAATATTTCAAGAGTGGGAGTTATACGAATAAGGTATATTAAATATTTTGAGTTTATAAATTTGATATGGCTATGGTTTCACCTACACATATTTTATTTACCTACATCCATCTATCATAAAGTGTTACAAGCCAAGAAGAGATTAATACACTAATGAATTAGTCAAAAGTAAGTATCTTTAACTCAATATATCTTTATATTATACTTTGGTAAATAGTTTAGATGTTGTATATCTAATGTATTTAACAATGTATTATATGATTATTAAAGCATTTGTATCATATACATTATTGTTACTCATAATTATTACTTGACCCATCATTGGCAATTCAATTCTTATATTTCTTGTTTAAGTGTCTAATAACACTAAAATTCTATTAAGATCCTCCACTCTCTTTGTATTTAGATATTTAATGTGTAGGTTCCCTTTATAGATTTGTTTCAACTTTATTTATATATGACTTATTTATATAGTCTTAGGCCTTTTTATAGACTAACATTTTGTATAGTCTTGTATCTAAAATTGTCTTCTAGCCTTTTCCTATTTAATAATAACTATATTATATAAATCTATTTCAAAAAAATACAATTCTTACCTTAAATTAAGCCCCATAGAATATAAAAAATTATACTAAAGAAAAATTAATTAAATATACAAGGTTATTTAAATATACAATCAGACAAAGAGAGATAGTAGTCTCTTAAATTTTTATATTTCTCTTCCAAGAGATTTTTTAGGCTTTTCTTAACCTATCATTACATTCAAAACATGTGCATGTAAAACTGAAATTGTCTACCCTGTCACCAACTAAATATTAATCTTATAACATGATAGCATTTTACTATAATAATGGTCTTGGTCAATGTGAGGACCATACAAGTAATTTGGGTCAACCTTTATAGTCTATAATGATGCCTCAAGTTGCACTCAGAAAAATGAAGTAATTTTTTTAAGACTAATTACTTAACATTCATTCACTCAACCAAAATTACACTAAATGAATTCAATCAAACATAAATTTAATAACTTAGAAAAATAATAGTTATAAAATTCCTATACTGAATGCAATATAATTTATTACAAATACAAGTAAAGTAAATGCATTAGGAGTCAACAAGGACTAGTCCACTAGCATAGTAACTACTGCTCAAGTATATACAAATTAAATACAATTATATTTACATTAGACATTCAACCTTAATATAATAAATAGATATCAAACCCTATATATCTTGAGTCAAACAACCTCGTGTATCTTTGAATATCAAGTGTAGTCTCTAGATAAGTAGTACTACTATGAGGAGGGAAAGCATCATCTAAATGTTTCTTTACACCTACCACATACCAATGATCCCCTACATAATCCCCTATCATGGAATAGTGTTCCCTTCATAGATAGATAAATATAATGGTGCAAGAATATAGAAAATAAGTAAGTACCAAGTGTGTATAATTTCTAAAACTAAACATACAGTGTATCATAAAAAACTTGTTCTCTTAGAAGATATCACACTGACATGTAAATCATACATACCAAAAGATAGTATCTCACTATACATTATTTAACCACAAGACTCATACTAAGTAAATCCTCCTAGCAATCATATCTCATGATAAATATAAGAGTAAACAAAGTTAACATTTATTCTATCAATGCATGAATGAATCACACATTATTATTTAACTCATACAAAAAACAACACCTACAGTTTAAACCATCTAGGTAAATTTCACATTAAACTACACATTAATCATTACTACAATAAGATCCAAACAAATATATCCCATGATATCCCAATCCAACATAGTCTATAATTTTAAGATATAACTACTAGTTTTCCCAAAATCAGTCATACAAAAATAGTCAAAAATACATTGACTCATAAGTTTTTATTCAAGAAAGAATATATAACAAAGCAAGTCATAAAAACACATAAAATTTTAACGTAATATTCATTTATACTCTCAAGGTTGTTTGCACACATACATGATGTCCTAGTAACTAAAACAAACATATTGTTCACCATACATACATTTACATAGGTGTGGGTCTACACATAATAATTATAGTATGTACCACCTAGATACAATATTCATTAATATTATAGAAATATATGACATTCCATAATATCATAGATATTTGTGTATGAGCACCCTAATAAAACATAAAAAACAATCTAACACTTATAATTATAATCAACTAAGTATGAGATTATACCGTCTGAATATATCATAGATTTTTCTTCTAATAAAGCAATCATAATTTTTCGGCACGTAACTTAATGCTCTATTTTTTTTCTATAAAATTCTAAATACCTTTAGATATTAATACTTTCACAATGTGTACTAAAAAAAGGTTTTTAATACTAACAATATGTGTGTGTGTGTGTGTGTGTGTGTGTTGTTAGTATTAAAAACCTTTTTGTAGTACATATTGTGAAAGTATAAATATGTAAAGGTATTTAGACTTTATACCTTTACATATTAATACTTTCACAATATGTACTACAAAAAGGTTTTTAATACTATATATATATGACACAAGTCGAGGTTTTACAAGATTTTTCAAACTAAACTTCTATGAACCTTTAAGATATAACTTAAGTATTACAATGAAATAGACCTCTCTAGAAATCAAGATTTCATTCTTGTTAATCATAGTTATTTTTCAACAAAGATTAGAAAAACCTCTAATTATAAAACCATCATACAAGGCATTCTCATGTTCTTTTTATGTGTCTCAACTCTAAATAATCTAGGTCCATGCATTTAATTCTACCAGCTAGATCAAACACATACAATCTGTTATAATAGATACTAATACGCACTTAGCCATCAAGAGTATGATTGAATATTTATTTATCTTTTAAACAATATCTATGACAAGCAAGTTAATCTACCATTTGAGTATTATGAAAGTCATTTTAAGGATTGTATATTATCTTTACAATAATTTGCCAATTATTATAATTAATATCCCTAAATCACAGCTCATATTTAAAACATATATAAATGGTAATAACATGGTAAAATTTTCAAACTGTGTAACTATTTGATGCATCAAATAATATTATAATATATTTGAAAGAGTTCATACACTTTCTAAGTTCTCCTATCACTCACAATGCATAACATACACTACATAAGTGTATGTTCAAAATACATGATTACCATTAATTATTCAATGTACACACATTTCTAACATAAACACCTCCTTGAGTAACTTATGTGTCTATTATTATTATTATTATTATTATTATTATTATTATTATTATTATTATTATTATTATTATTATTATTATTATTGAAATGTTTTTTGAGATATCTTAACTAATTTCTATTTAACTAGCATTGCTAAAAATAATGCTCAATTAGATTGTAACCCATGGTTTGTTTTTTATCCAAAATATTTTATTAAATATAAAATGTAACTAAGGGTAAATTTATTTCCAAACTAATTATATACAGTATTCCAACATTTATTTCAGATACAAAATGCCTTTAGTATTCTACTTGTATGGTGATCCTTATAAGGATCCCATGATAACCATGCTCATTATTAAAATGTAACTCTATTTTAAAGCCACAATAAAAAAATCCAAGGCAAAAATAAAGTTCCACCAAACATTCAATCTTTCACTCAAGAAGAAATATATTTTTCTACAAAATCACTACACTTTCCACATATAAATTAGACTCAGTCTATTATTGTAAAAACTACCCAAATAGGTGAAACACAATCTTTCAAAAAAATAGTTTGTGTAGTCTGTAAACATAGCCAAAATAAATAAAGCATTGTCTGAATAAAATGCAGTTAAATGGAATAAGACATTACATGATATTAAACGGAATAAGATGTTTCATGATATTATTTGACCCAACATTTCATCAATTGACTCAACACTTCAATCAATAATGGAACACTTCAGTAAATATACTTAGCATCTGAATTTATACTCAGTATTTGAATTTATAACACTCAACATTTGATTATATGCCCACTAATTTAATATGTGACTCAACATTTTTAAAATAAAGGCTTGGATTTTCATAAATTACATAACATTTCAATGAATTGGCATTTCAATATTTTAATCCAATGTTTTAATCAAATGATATGGAATTTTAATTATTGAATAAGCATTTTAATGACTCAGATTTTTAATTTAAGACCCATTATTGCATTTTAAATCCTCAAAATTTGAATATATGACATTGTCCATATTATTAACCCATCAGACTATATTTTAACCATCAAGACTAGATTTTAACAATCTGCAATCAAAATATTTTGAAAAAATTGACTTCTAACATGTATTCAAATTTGGGGATAAAACATCTTGACCACATACTTCATCTGTTATATATATTATATAAGAGGGTATATGATAATGAACCATGGATTCTTGAGATGGATTGTGTGAGTGTTTGATTGCACCTAGACATGATACCAGATATCATTATAAAGAAAAGTTATCTAAATAAAATTATGAGGAAACTTGAGAACTAGTCAAGGCATTATCAGCCATAGGCATGATGTAAAAATGGGGTTTTGATAATTCCAACTCATAATGGGCACACTCCTTATTAGGTTGAGTTCTAGTAAGTAATTCCATAGCATGTTGAGAGTGAGGAAAGGAAACCAAAGGTGCATAACTAGAAGATAATTTAATGCTACTCATTAGAGTCAGATGGGTAGGTCCCTTATTACATTTATTTTTCTTCCTCCCATAATTTTACACCCATCATCATAAGGATTATTGAGGCTATCAAAAGTGGTTTGGGTATTGGACTATAGTGAGGTAAATACAATGGATAATCATTGATCTTATAATATGTTGCTTGATAATGGAAACATGTGTTGAGAAATTTGATATAAATAACTCGATGTGAGTGTTGAGAGTCACCAACTTAAATCTCCACAAAATAGTTGATATCCCTCAAGAGTAGAATTCTCTAAGACAACAAAGTCATGAGTCTAAAGAGAAAGCACCAATAATGAGGTATATATGTACCAGGTGGCAAACATGCACATTATCATACCCACATGGGTAGGGTCAGAAAAAATGTAGTGGGAAAAATCCTTTTGTCATGTTTTTGATGTTTTCTAGATTAATTCCATGAGTGGTCTAAGAAGATTGAACCTAATTATTCAAAATGATTTTAGAGGTGACACAACCCATAAAATAGCCTATTAATTAAAACTGCTCCAACCATTGATAGGAAAAATTAATCTTAGGCATAGGTAAAACAACATTAGGTTGAGAACTATTACCTCATAGTGCACTTTGGGGACAAATTTACTTGGTCATTTGAGAGGCAATGCCATGGATCTGAGCTAATCCTTTGTCTATCTATACTTCAACATATAGATGGGAAGGTAGGGAGGTCATTATATATCATTAGCTCTCCCAAGGGAGAGGTTCCTAAATGCTAATAAATTTTATTATCTCACAGGTGCGAACAAGGACTTGGGTATGGTTTAGAGGGTAGTAAGAAAAAATAGCCATGATGCACATAGCCATAACCCTGATAGAACATTGTAAACAACCAAGGAACATTATTATAAATTAAAATCAAAGATCTCAAGACCTTATTGATCGAAAGTTGTAGGACAAGGCCATGGAAACTGAAGAAAGTGATTGAGAAGAATTCACTTCTCATTTCAATAATGAATTTTTTTTTACCTAAGTGATGAAGATTATGTGTACTAAATATGTATGCATGTTTGTGTGGTTTATATTTTCCCATGTGAAAACTAAGGAGGGAATGTTATAAATAGTATTGTTTGTACTCATATTGGTGAGAAATTAGTTTGTTAATAATTTGATGTAAGTGATTTAAAAATCAAATCACGTAGATATTGTGTGAGGCTATCTAAGTAGGAATTTAAGTTTATTAGTTACTAGAAATACTAAACTATTTTGATAGAGAGTGGTTATAGAAGAGTTGATTTATATTATTCTATTCTCTTTGAATAAAGTGTGTTATTATGATCAACCTCTAGCTGAGCTTTTTGCTCTTCCACTCATTTAATCAAATTCAAGGTATAAGTTCGTCAAATTTGTAAGCCTCGTCCTTCTCCTTATCCCTATCCTCAAAATCCTAATCAATTTAAAGGGTGGAGATGAAATAATTTGTAAGAATGCTAGTATATGTATAAATTTAATAAATCTTATTAACTATGATAAAATGCATTTGTATTAATCCTTTGATATATTTAAAGATTTAAATTACTTGGGTGATTTATGGGTCTTAAATGAGTTGGTAGGTGATACATCTTATTCCAATTCTCTCTTTATAAACTTAAGGATTAGTTTTAGATATGCCTTTTAGTTTTGCGAGGAAAATCCCTCTGGATTGTTTGAATCATTCCTTCTTACAGATTGAAAGATTAAGTGTTGTATTTTCTATGTGTTTTAGTTTTAATTTTTTTTTAATTGAGACTAAAACTTTATATTATTGTCTAGCTTCTAACTCTTGTTTTATTTTGATTTTTAGATCCTATGATTTTTTGATGACCTACTTATAAGCTTAGTCAATTGAATGTTGTAATCTGTCAATTGATTAAAAAAATTATAATATAATTAGCATTATAAAATATTTAATTTAAAAATAACTTAAATTTGATTTGGATGAATACCTACATTCTTTCATTTAATAAATCAAAAATGTATTAAATATTATTATAATTATCATTTAATATTCATTGCTTATAATATTTAAAATTGAAATAATACAATAATTTTATTAAGGATAGAGAAAGAGAAGAAGATTAGTGGAGGACATTTGTAGTCTCATATATTATTTTGGGGCTACTTTTACATTGAAAAGGAGTTTATGTTTAAGGGAAAAGGTATACTATAATGTTATGATCATAAATAAACATTAATTGTTGTCATGATGATTATTATGTTTATATTTTGAAATTTATAAATTTTACATGTAATATTAATGTTCATCATCATCATCATCGTCGTCATCATCGTCATCATCATCATCATCATCATCGTCATCATCATCGTCATCATCATCGTCATCGTCATCGTCGTCGTCGTCATCATCATCATCATCATCATCATCATCATCATCATCAAATTTATAATTTTTAGTTTTAATAAATTATGTAAAAAAAATTTTGATCTAACTTTAAAAATATAATTAAAATATAAATTATATATAAAATTATTTACAAAATCTAAAATTATATATATATTAAAAATTAATATTTTTTTAAATTTAATATTTTTTTCTAGAATATATAATTCAAAAAGATATCCTTATTAGCTTTTTTTTTAATCCAATGGTAAAATTGATAGAATTATGTGGGGTAAATAAGATCACAATCATCAATAGAAAGAATCAAATTTCCATGGAAGGCACTAACGAGATTATTTGAATGATTGATTCATTTGTCTTTGATTGTCCAACGACCAATGTCAAGTTGTCATATTAACATAACAAACTTAAGGTCAAGTTTCCATCACTTAACAACTTTGGTAGAGATTGAAAAATGAGCAAGTGTAAATGATCCAAATATAAAAAATAGACTACTCCAATTATTTAAAAAAAATGAACCACTCCCTCATATTGCCATCACTATTGTGGACCATGCAGTTTATTTAGAATTATCTTATATGTTTTGTGTACATTTTCTTATATTTAGATGAATGGTTCAGATTTCAAAGTTTTGAATTGTTATGTTAAAAGTTTGATATTATTTTTTTATATTTTTGTGTAATTTTTATATCAATTTTACAATTGTTCCATATTTTTATCATGTACAAGTGTTAGAATTATATATGTATAATCATGACATTTTTCTTCAATCATTTTTTGAATAAGATGCACTCATTCCTCTTTTTCCCCCTTTTCTTGTTTCTTTTTGTTTAAAATCAATCATACCAATTCTATTAATATTTGAATTCATTCATATATAAACAAATAAATGATAAAGTCCATTCAATCATCAAACACAAACTTACATATATACTACATATTAAGCATATGCATGGACTAATTTTATCTATTAATAACTCCAAAACTAAATAGTTTTTTACCTTTATCTTGTAAAATAAACTCATTTCAAAGAGTCAAATGCTGAAGCACAAAAATTTAGAAAAATAGATCATAGATCAAAAGTAGTGAAATAAGATTAGAAATAATTATTATAAATTATAAGTCCTGACAAAGATTATTAATGTTGACCTAAATTATTTTTATGGTTCTCACATTAACCAAAACCATTAATATAGTTTGACATTATCATGTCGTGAGATTCATATTTGGTTGGTGAGAGATTAGATAATTTCAATTTTACACACACATGTTTTGATTGCAATGATATGTTAAGAAAAGCCTCAAAATCCTTTACAAGGGAAATATAAAAAGCTAAGAGACTATTATGTCTCTTTATAATTGAATGTATATTTAAATAACTTTGTTTATTTGGTTAATGTTTATGTGCTATAATTTTTAATATTTGATAGGGCTTAATTTAAGGTAGGAATTGTATTGTTCCTAAAATAGGTCTATAAAATATAATAATCATCCAAATAAGAAAAGGGTAGAAAACTATTTTAAATCCAAAACAATACAAAATGTTAGCCCATAAAGAAAGATGTGACTATAGAAAAAAGTTGTCTATAAAAATAGTAAAAATAGATCTGGAGCCCACACACACACACACACACACACACATAATGAAGAATCTTAATAGATTTGTGGTGTCATTAGACAATGAAACAAGAAATATAAGAACAAAATTGTCAATGGTGGGTTAAGCAATATTTATGAGTAACAATAATGTATATGATACAAAAGGATTAACAATCATATAATAAATTGTTAAATACATGAGACATATAATATCTAAAATATTGATCAAAGTATAAAATAAAGATAGATCAAGTTAAGAATACTTACTTTTGATTGATTCATTGGTGCATTAATCTCTTCTTTGCTTGTAACATTTTGAGATAAATGGATTTAGGTGAATTCAATACGTATAGGTGAAACCATAATCATACCAAATTTAGAAACTCAAAATACTTAGTATACCTTGTTGGTATAACTCCCACTCTTGAAATATTCAAAACCCTTTGTCCTAACTAGTCTTCCTTGATTTCAATTCATCATAACCTTAGATCTTCTTGTTGGAAGCAAAATGATTGAACAATTATGAACCATTCAATCCATCACATATATTTAGCAATCATAAGCACCTATCCATATAAGTATGAAACACATGAACACATCACATATGTGGGAAACCTTCAAGGGAAAGAAAACCCACTGATATCTGCAATTCAACTACAGTTTTATAAGACAAACATAAAATTTAGTGAAGCACCAACTTCACATGCACATGAATAATACATTATTATGATAAGTAAAAATATTGTATATGATACAAATGTATTAACAATCATATAATTCATTGTTGAATACATGAGATATACAACATCTAAAATAATTACCAAAGTATAAAATAAAGATATATCAGGGTAAAGATGCTTATTTTTTATTGATTTATTAGTGAGTTAATCTCTTCTTAACTTGTAACATTTTGTGATAGATGAATGCAAGTGAATTCAATATATGTAAGTGAAATCATAACCATACCAAATTTATAAACTCAAAATAGTTCGCATATCTTATTAATGTAACTCATTCTTAAAATATTCAAAATATTTTATACTAACTTATCTTCCTTGATGTTAATTCATCTCAACCCTAGATCCTTTTATTATTATTAAATGAAAATCTACACCTAAGATAAAATTGAAAAGATTGTACGTTATTTTAAGAAATGAAAAAGAAAAGGAAGCTTATAAATGTAAATAAAATATTTAAAATTTAAAACTCAATTTTAATTAATATAATTTTCCCAACTAAAATTGTAAATAAAATATTTAAAATTTAAAACTTAATTTTAAATAACATCATTTTCCCAACTAAAAATATATAAGTAGATAAAATCTCTAAAAATTTAAAACTCAATTTTAACTAATGCCATTTTCCCAATTAAAAATATATAAAGAAATATCACATCAATTAGAAGTTTGTCATCTGAGATACTAATGTCCATTAAAAGAAGGGATTATGCAATATGTTTTCGACCTAAACAATGACATATGCTTTGTTTGTAAAATGGAGAAAATATGTTAGGAGAAAATAGGGTCAGCCCGAAATTCTATCATTTTTTAGACATGATTCAAATAATTAAAATAATTTTCAAGAAAAATATTAAAATTTAATTTTTTTCGAACGCATCCAATTTGATGTTAAAATTTAAACATTTAAGATGAATGTTAACGTTTTCTTTATTAAATTGACATGGAAATTTTGGAAGGTTATTTTTGAAAGGCATTTCCTTTTGTCTCAAAACATATTGAGTATTTTTGCACAATTTTTGTGTGAAATGTTGAAGTCCCACAGTAGCAATGGCATGCAACAATTTATAAATTTCATTCCATCAAATATGGAGAGAAAATATTGATGTTCCCTATTGTATTCATTGTAAACTTTTATGAAGTTTTCAGAGATTCCTCTCTGGAGTTTGAAAGTGTACATAAAGACATAAAAGGAACATAATTTTGAAGTATTGTAATAAAAAAAGTCACATTGATGGAAGTCTAAATATATGTCATCTTGTTATAAAAAGCTCTGATCTTGGTTTTATATATATATATATATATATATATATATATATATATATATATATATATATATATATATATATATATATATCAAACATTTTAATGTAAATTGTGGTACTACATATAATGTAAGGCAATTATTTGAAAATTGTTTAAACAAAATAAAAGGCATAAGATATTTATTTGTTTTTTAAAATGAGAATGATCTTAACATTATTACCTGATATGTTAGTGGCTTCAATATTATATAAAGAATTATAGTTTTTTAATAGCTAATAAATATATATAAAATATTTTATTTTGAATAAGCATGCTTGATAATTGTTTGAAATATAATTATACTTTTATATTGTTAAGATTTTATAAAATATATAAATATTGACAAGGAATGCTTTTGAAAAAATACATGTTTTATGTTTTACAAAGCATAATGAAATAATAATAATTTTCATCCATAACATATCTCTTAATCATTGCATTCAATGTAACATCATAAGAATGTTGTATTTTATCAAATAATTCATATCCCTTCTTTCTATTGCCATATTTTGTAACTCAAATTTCACTAGAGAGTATGTTATTAATTTTTACATTGTATATAAATGTTACTACATAAGGTTTTAGGGAAGGTATGGACCGCAATGAAGTACTTAAGACATTCACTTATGTTTCTTGAATATGTAAGTCTCTTAATATTATGCTTGATAAATTAGGAACATTAGTGTTATGACAAGGATCAATTTATTTCTAATTTTTATAAACTACAATATGTATTCAATAGGAATTCAAGAAAAAAAAATACAAATAATCACTTATAAGTAGAACAAACATTAAAAGACAAGTTTAAGGCAAAGTATTCTT
The DNA here is from genome assembly GCA_037957365.1 of Torreya grandis. Lineage (NCBI taxonomy): Eukaryota > Viridiplantae > Streptophyta > Pinopsida > Cupressales > Taxaceae > Torreya > Torreya grandis. The sequence goes on along the minus strand of JARHVA010006485.1, from coordinate 441,768 downwards.
AAGCCAAAATGTTTGGGGAACAATATAAAAAAATCAAACCCATACAATAAGAAAATAAAAGAGAACTTACCTTTACCTTCCTTGTAATGAAAGTTTATTTGTCGTCATAATGTTGACTTATGCTTGATTTGTGTGCAAATAGAGTCTTCATGGATGCTCTTACTTTATGGGAAGCACCTCCCCTTTCTTCACATTGTTTTTGGCTTTGGTATGTATCCATCTATAAATCTTCTCTTATAGATTATACATAATTTAATTTTAGACAAAAGAGTTTGTTGTAAATGAGTGCAAGACTTTGTATTTATAGGCTTAAACCTAACCCAATCTCAGTATGATTAGCTTTAAACTGACATTGGGTTTGGCTTGGGAGTCCATATATAGTAAATAATATCCTTAATTATGTATTTATGGAGGTATGGCTAAACAATTTTTATTTTTTAAGTATTTATGTTGATATTTTTCAATTCTCGACTTTGAGCATTATGACATCACCATGACCTCATTTCCCTTTGATATTCATTGAATTTTGCTTTTTGGAAATTACAAATTTATTAATTCAACATGTATTATTTAATTAAGTATTTAATTTTATTTACTTGGTTAATTAAGTATCAATAGGATTTTGGTCATTTCAAGAATTCGATCAAGTACCTCACTTAATTAGTGAAAAATATTGGTTTGTTAGGTCATAAACTGATTGGGGATGGATATGTAAGAGTTTATTATTGCGTACATTCTAATATTCTAAATAAAGATACTTTGACATAATTATGGATACTTTGTTCTAATGTATGGATGAATTTGAGATGTTCAGTAATTTCTAAACTTAATTTACATAGTTTAATCGAAATCAGTTTACAATTTACCTAAATATGGAAGTGGTTGAGAAGGAATATCTACACTATAACATCTTATAAGTTTTAAATAAGGACACATTATACTTGTTTGAATTGTAATTATAATGTAATGTTTGAGTTATAATTATTATGATATTTATACTTATGATTTTATTGATTTACAATTTCTAAATTTTGTATTCAATATTAATCTATTTAATTATTTATTTTTAGTATTAATATTGTTATTTTTTATATAATATATGAATGTGTTTATATTAATAAATAAAATTGAAATTTATAATTTTTATTTTACTAAATTATTAAAAAATTACTGAAGCTAAATTAAAATATAGTAATTCTCAATATTATAAATAAATTTATATAACAAATTTAAAATAAATATCTCAAAAATTAATATTTTTTTGAAATATATAATTCAAAATTATTATTTTTTATGTTATCTTTATAGTTAATGGTGCATTTGCTCAGATGGTATGGGGGAAATCATATACGAACCAAAAATCCAATCAAATAATTAAAGTCTTATCAATCATCAATGGAAAGACTCAAATTTTACAAAGAATCAAATTTCCATGCAACCTGCATATTCTATGACCGATTTATTTGTCTTTCATTGTCCAACGACCAAGTTGCCATGTTGGCATAACAAGCTAAGTTCAAGTTACCATTGCTAACCAAATTTGTCACAGATTGAAAAATGGGTAAGAGAAATGGACCGCTCCCTCACTACAATCCTAGAAATCAATTCCTCTATGATTTGAACAGAGATGTTCCTAATTTTGACCACTCGGTCTACTCAAATTTTTACAAATTGTTGGGACATATACGTATCATATCCACATATACGATTTATGAAATTTGTTAACCCCATTGCATGCTAAAAATTTGCCATACCTTTGGCTTCTTTCTAATGTGATCTGCATTCATTGGTTCCATGCAGTTCAATCTCCTCCCATGACCGATCACATGTTCGCTACCTGACCAAAACCTACACTTGGAATACTTCCAAACTTAACGACTTTTTTTATTAACAATATCCTTTACATAATTATAAAGTTGGATATCTGTGTAATGATGACCATATGAATACCATTTGAGGATATGATTATGAATGTCATAATAAAGTAGCGTAATTAAATCCAAAGCTTATTCTTAGGTGCCAATGCTTATCTAAGATCTGATCTTTACATAAATGGAGTGATTTCGTCTTTGCTAATAATATCATATGAATCTTCATTTTATGCCAAACTTTTGAATTCCTTTAGTTCAACCCCTGTATTCGCAAATGAATCAGCGAACATATTACCCTCTCTATACGTGTGCTGGAAGATAACTTTTTCAAACCCTTTGCTTATATGAATATTTTCATTTATTATATGTGATATAGACTATTATATGTGATATAGACTATGTAACAAAATTCTTCTTCTTAAAGTAGTTAACAATATTGAGAGAATCTCCCTCAATACAAATGAATCTGCAACTGAACTCAATAGCCACTTGCAGCCCCTATAACGCTGCTAAAGCTTCAGAGAAACTATTAGATTGGAAGCCTATGCTTCCTTCATACGCTAAAATAAGATCCGTATATTGGTCCCGATAACCCCTCCACTTCTTGAAAGCCGAGAATTTCTTTTAAAGGACCCATAAAAATCGAGTTTTACCCAACCTAAACGAGGAGCCAACCATCATATCAATTTTCTCAAAGCTATCTATCATTATCACACATAACAGTAGTTTCTATCATGATTATTATTGTGCTTATACTTTGAAATTTATAAATTTTATATTCAATATTAATGTATTTAATTATTTATTTTTATTATTTTTTTAATTATAATATATAAGACTTTATTTTTATTAATAAGATAAAATTGAAATTTATAATTTTTATTTCAATAAATTATGTAAAAGATTTGTTTGGTTTAAATTAAAAAATATATATTTTAAAATAAATGATAGATAAAATTATATAAAAATTCTAATAAAATATTTCAAAAATTAATTTTTTATTTTTTTTCCTAAAATATATAATTCAAAAGATATCCTTATTAGCTTATCTTTGTAGGTAATGGTGCAATTGAGAAGATTGTATGCGGTAAATCAGATCACAATCGAATAAATAAAGAGTTTTTAATCATCAATAGAAAGAATCAAATGTCTGTGCAAGGCACCGACGAGATTATTTGAAGGACTGATTCAATTGTCTTTCATTGTCAAACGACCAATGTCAAGTTGTCATATTGATATAACAAACGTAAGGTCAAGTTGCCATCACTTACCAACTTTGGCAAAGATTGAAAAACGGGCAAGTGTACATAATACAAATATAAAAAATATGAAAAACGGACCACTCCAATTATTTTTTTAAAAATGGACCGCTCCCTCATATTGCCATGACTATTGTGGACCATGGAATTTCTTTAGCATTATCTTATATGTTTTGTGTACATTTTCTTATATGTGGATGAATGGTTCAAATTTCGTATTTTTGAATTGTTATGTTAAAAGTTTGATATTATTTTTGTATATTTTTATGTAATTTTTATATCAATCTTATGATCAGTTCATCATGTAAATATTTACAAGTGTTAAGATCATATGTATAGTTATGATATGGTTTTTTGTGTCACCTTTTAAAAAAGATATTCCCATTTCTCTTTTTCCCTTTCTTCTTGTTTTTATTCATTTAAATTCAGTCATGCCGATTTCGTTAACATTTTAAGTCATCAATCTATAAACAAATAAATGATAAAGTTCATTTGAATATCAAGCACAAACTTACATATATAATACATATTGGACTCGTGCACGAACTAACCATATTTAATCATAACCCTAAAGCAAAACCATTCCCTATCTTTATCATGTAAAATAAACTCATTTCAAAGGGCCGGATGTTAAAGAACATAAATTAGGAAAATAGATCATAGATGAGAAGTAGTGAAATAAGATTAGAAAGAATTCTCATGGATTGTAGGTCTTGACAAACCTTGTAAAGGTTGACCTGGATTGTTTGTATGGTTCTCACATTGACCAAGACCATTATTATGGTTTGACACTATCACATTGAGATTCATATTTGGTTGGTGATAGGTTAGACAAATTCAATTTTGCATGTACATGTTTTTATTGTAATGATAGGTTAATAACATCTTCAAAAAACCCTTGCAAGGAAAATATATAAAGCTAAGAGACTACAATCTCTCTCTATATTTGATTGTATATTTAAATATGTAATTTATTATGTTTTATGGAGCTTAATTTAAGGTAGAAATTGTATTGTTCTTAAAATAGGTTTATAGAATATAATGATCATCCAAATAGAGAAAGGGTATAAGACCATTTTAGATCGAAGACAATACAAATTGTTAGTCCATAAAGAAACCTGCAACTACACTATAGAAAAGGGTCATGTGTAAAAAATTTAGAATATATCTAAAAATGAAGCTTATGCATTAAATATCTAAATACGTAAAGAATGAAGGACCTTAATAGATTTGTGGTGTCATTAGACTCTAAAACAAGAAGTATAAGAACTAAATTGCTAACGGTGGGTTAAGTAATAGTTATGTGTAACAATAATGTATATGATACAAATGAATTATTAATCATATATAATAAATTGTTAAATACGAGACATATAATATCTAAAATATTGAATAAAGTATAAAATAAAGATAGATCAAATTAGGAATACTTACTTTTGAGTGATTCATTGTTGCATTAATCTCTTCTTGGCTTGTAACATTTTCTGATACATGGATGTAGGTGAAATCAATATCTAGAGATGAAACCATAACAATATCAAATTTAGAAACTCAAAATGCTTAATATACCTTATTGGTGTAGCTTTCTCTCTTAAAATATTGAAAACCTTTTATGTTAACTAGTCTTCCTTGATGTCGATTCATCTCAACCTTAGATTCTCTTCTTATTCTTAAGATGAATCTATATGTATAGTAAAACAGAAAGGATTGTATCCTAGTTTGAGAAATGATATAATGAAACCTATAAACTTAGATAAAATCCCTAAAATTTAAAACTCAATTTCACCTAACATCATTTCCCAACTAAAAATATATACAAAAATAACATGGAAATTAGAATTTGGTCATCTGAGATATTAGTGTCCACTACAACGTGGGGTTTATACAATATGTTTTCGACCTGGCCAATGGCATATGGTTTGTGATTGTGCCAAGTTATATAAAAAGGAATCTGTATTTGTTAGTTGTTAAAACAACTAGCATATTCTTAAGGATAGTGGTTATAGCTAAGGAGAATGGTTATAAACGAGTTGATATATATTATATTGTTCTCGTTAATTAAAGTTTGTTATTGTGATTTACCTCTATCTGAGATTTTTGTTCTTCCACTTATTTTATCATTTAACCCCATAACAGTGGACCACTTTGTTTTCGCTCTCCATTATTCTTACATCTAATGGATCTTATATCATAGCATTGTAGTACGAACCATGTACAACTGTCATTATTGCATCTGCTCACTTTGCTTGCAATGCAGACCATGTGCAAGTACTTCACATTCAACATCCGTCTGTTCATTCTTGTCCCTTTCCACATTGTTCATTCTCTCCACAGTTTAGTCATTCTCTCCACAGTTTAGTCATTCTCTTTTTATCCACCAGTCGCATTTTTTGAAACAAAAAACAAAAAAGTTTGAATCAGCATCACGGAAATTCATATATCTTTTTCGTTTCATGATGGAATTCAAAGTTTCAATATGTTTCGGAAAGCTGAGGCTGAGAACAACAAAACCCATAAATATTTTCAGAAAATTATTATTTTTAACTGAAACTCCTCCATCGCTGCCATCCTCAATAAAAACATCCCATCTCACTCGGCGACCTCAACAAGTGGCTACGCCCAACCTGCTCAAATCCTTCTCCAAACTGACGCCGACCTCTTCCATCTCCCTACCAATTCCAACCGTGGCTTTCCTTGAAGCCTTGATATATGTTTTAGGTATTTTCTTTTACTTCAGTGAAAGTTTTGTTTAGTTTATATTAGTTTTAAAGTCTGCAGTTTTCTATAAAATTCCCATGGTTTCTCTAAACCCACAGTTTTCTCAAAAAAGAAGACCTTAATGCATAAAGATTGTTCGATGTGATGGTAGTGTTGACACTCAAAAATGGCTTCATAGAGTTTCATTAACATTATTTTATATGTTTTGTGTATATTTTTTTATATGTGGGTGAATGGTTTGGATTTTTAAATTTTTATATTGAAATATTTACATTATATTTGTGCATTTTTTGGGTCATTTTTATATTAACTTTACGATCGTTGCATCTTGTTCATATGTATAAATGTGAGAATCATATATACAATTATGACATGTTTTTTTGTGCCATCTTTTTAATAAAAGAGACTATTCTTCTTTCTTCCCTTTTATTGTTTCTACTAATTTAAAGTCAGTCATGCCTGTTTCACTAACATTTAAATTTATTCATTTATAAATAGATAAATGTTAAAGTTTATTGGACCATCACATACAAACTTGCACATCTAATACATATTTGACACGTGCACAAACTAACCTTATCTATGTAGAACCCAAAACCAAATCACTTTTCATCTTTATCTTGTAAGATAAGCTCATTTGAAAGAGTCAGATGTTGAATCACTTAAATTTAAGAAAACAAAAAATAGATTAGAAGTAACTAAATAAGATTAGATATAATTCTCATGGATTGCAAGGCCTGACAAACACTATAAAGCTCAGCCAAGATTGGTTTTATGGTCCTCACGTTGACCAAGATGATTAGTAAGATCTAACACTATCATGTTTTGAGATTCATATTTAGTTGGTGATAGGTCAAAAAAATTCAATTTTGCATTCACGTATTTTGATTTCAATGATAGCTTTAAGAAAACCTCAAAAAGCATTTGCAAGGAAAATATAAAAAGTTAAAATGACGTTATCTCTCTCTATGTTTGACTGTATATTTAATTAAATTTTCTTTTGATTTTATATTTAATTAAACTTTCTTCATTACAATTTTTCATATTTTATGAGCCTTTATTTGAGGTAGGAATTATATCATGCCTAAAATATATCTACATAATATAATGATCATTTAAATAGGAAAAGGGTAGAAGACCATGCTAAATCCAAGAAAATAAAAAATTCTAGTCCACAATTAAGCTTGAGGTTATGGAAAAAGGTCATATACAAAAGAAGTTAGAATAAATCTATAATGAGAACTACAAATAAAATATATAAAAAGATAGAGGGTGGAGGACCTCAATAAATATGTGGTGTCAATAGACATTGAAACAAGAGATATGTAAACTACAGTGCCATTAGGAACTAAAGCAAGAACTATAAAAATTACATTGCAAATAAGAGTTATGAAAAAATTATGATTAAAAATAATGTACATGATAAAAATGAAATAACAAACATATAATACATTTTCAAATACATAATATATACAACATCTATAATATTAACCAAAATATAAAATAAAGAAAATCGAGTTGAGAATATTTACTTTTAGTTGACCCATTAATATGTTAAACTCCCATTGACTTATACAATTTTTTTGATTAATGAATGTTGGTAAATTCAAGATTTATAAATAAAACCCTAAATACATCAAATTTGGTAACTTGAAATACTTAGAATACCGTGTTAGTGTAACTCCCATTTTTTAAATGTTTAAAACCTTTTGTGTTAGTTTGTCTTTCTTCTTATTCCTAAAGTGCATTTTTGCGTGTACAATAAAACCATAAAGATTGTATCTTATTTTTAAAAATTACATAGTGAAACCTATAAACGTAGATATAATACCTAAAATTCAACTCATATTTTATTAATGTCATTTGCCTAACGAAGATATATCAGTCAACTAGGGGTTTTAAAATATGTTTTAACCCTGGCCAATGGCATCTACATTGTTTAGGAATGGGGAAAGTATGTTAGACGAAGGATGTTTAGATTGAGGAATACAAAATTTTGCCCAAATTCTATCATTAATTTTAATGTGCATTTACACATAAATTAAATATGTAGAAAAATTTCATAAAAAATTTTTAAAATTTAATTTTTCATAAAAGATATTTTATTGTCTTTCATTTTCAATGTTATACCTTTCGTATGCATAATTTTTAACTTTCAAAAATAATTAAAAATAATAATATAAATATTAAATTAACTTGGAAATTTTGGAAGGTTATTTCTAAAATGCATTTCTTAATGTTACAAACATATTGAGAAAATTTGCACATTTATGTATGAAATGTTGAAGTCCCATGGTAGCAATGGCATGTATAAATTTATAAAGCTCATTCAATCGAATATGGAGAGAAATTATTAATATGCCATATCATATTGATTTAATTTTTTTTAGAGCTTTTCACAGCTACCCCTATCGAGTTTGAAAACAAAGGTAACACTATTTTGAAGAATTGTAGCAAAAAGGCCATATTCATGGAAGCCTAAATATATATCATCTTAATATAAAAATATATGATATTTGTCAAGATTTCACGTAAGGGTATCTAAATCTATATAAGCATAATAGAAACTATAATTTTGTCATATATTTTAGTTGAAAACATTGTAAAGTAAATTCGGGTACAGTATAGCATACATAATGTAAGGAAATTGTTTGAAAAATGTGTAAAAGAATGAGGGGCATAAGTCATTTAATTTTTGTAAATATAAAATAATCTTAGCATTATGATTTGATATACTAGTACATTTAATATTGTGGTAAGAATCATATTTTTATAATAGTTAATAAATGTGTATAAAATATTTTCTTTTGAACTGATATGCTTGATAATTATTTAAAATGCAATTATTTACATATATATATATATATATTAATAGGGCATGATTTCACAATAAAGTAGGTAACATGTTAAAATAATAATAGTTTTCATTTAATAATAGTTTTCATCTTTTCTATATTTATGTATTGTGTATTTTGTAATTATTCCATTCAATGCAATGTTATATGAATGATATATTTTGTCAAATTTACATTTTTTTATATTATCACTAATAATTTTAGTTTATATTTAATATACTTAACATAAAAAAGTCTCATAATAGATATAATATTAAATTATTTTTCTAATTTAACTTGGTATTTTCATTTGATTTGATTAATTATTACATTAGAGAGAATATATTTAAATAGAGTTTCAATCTTCTAAAATTTAGGAGTTTAATTTTATCACCTAATCCCTCATCTCTTATAAGTGCTCCTATTAATCTCTCACAATATCTCCAAACATACATACATACATACATACATACATACATACATACATACATACATACATACATACACTCTTACATGCATATTGTCTACTTGATTTGTTCTCACAAATCACTTACAAACTATTAAAACTCATTCAAATATAATGTGAGCACTAAGTAATTTTATAACATTCCCTCTCTTAGTGCAAATATGGGAGAAGATAAATATGTCTTTCTAATGATGTACTCTGAAAACACTACTTAGAACATGCATATAAATCCAACAAGTTGCCTCTTTCTCTTTATGAAGGTGTAGATACAATCCAAATTATGTGGGATCATTTCCATTCCCTAGGTTCCTAAATTTTGAATCCTCTAGATTATTAGAGCTCAGAACTATATGGACAACTATCCATGTTGAGTTTATCTCAACATATTCTTCTACTCCATAAAAGTGCTTCTTTAGAATATGCATCTTTTCATAATTTTGTTACTAGGGTTTATTGAGCACACAATTGCTAAAAAATGTTGGAAATGAAAATATTAAAAAGATAACTGATTAAATCACATGTGGTTCCATCACTCGTGGCTAATGAGAGGATGCTTAAAGTCCTCCTTCCATCACCTCTATTCCTTTTTGATGTGTACAAAATTGTCTTATTATCCATCACTTGGATAAGAAGAGTCAATTGTACTGCCTTCCTTAACAATTATATCCTTTTGATTTAGTTTCTCATTTATGAAATCATTTGTTCTTTGAATGTAACTCATCATATTATATCTTGACTGCTTACAATAAATATAAATGTGTTTTTATTGAATGCTTAGTATTCGACATATATTTAAAACAAATGTGTTTTTCTCTTGAGTGTTTACATTTATTTTGATTTCATTTTGACTCTTTCTCTTCTTTTTCATAATTTTTGATTTGATTCCCTTCCTCATGTGAAGTTGATATTACCTCTTCAATAATAATGTTCAATTTGTTTGAAGTATATACCAAACAAAACTCTTCCATTTTTTTCCTACCTAACCCGTTCCTTCCCTCCTCCCTTCCCAACCTCCTCCTCCAAAATAAAATAGATGGGCATCGAATTTAACCAAAAAAAATAAACTTTTAACACTCTTAAATGATATAAAATGACTCTAAATGAACACAAAAACTATAATTTATAATAAACTTTTGACAATGATATTGACAAGATGATACAAATCTTAGTAAAATTATGGACACGTCATTATTGACACTTGGAAGACTTAATACTTCTCCAATGACCTACTAGTACCCATATTATTTTTTTTAACTTAATAAAAAACCAATAAGTATTCATTTTTAATTAAAAAGTGACCACTAAGGTTATTAAAAACATATTTTAATAAGACCCAATCTGATTATATTTAATGAGACTCATTATTTATATTGATAAAAAAATTGATCAATAAAACAAAACTATAAATACAAAAGACTAACACACAAAACTAAAAGTTTGAATTATCTGTGATAGAAAATTTGACCATGTCTTGAAACTTAACCTAGTTTTGAAAATGGTGGGAAATTTGGATAAATCTTGGCATGTTAAAATATTAAATCATTTTTCTAATTTAATTTGACATTTTTAATTTATTCGGCATATTTATTATATTAGAGAGAATACATTTAAATAGAGTTTCGATCTCTTACAAATTAAATGTCTAATTTTATAACCTAATTCTTCCTATATATTTTTTTATAACTCCCATGCATCTCTCACAATATCTTCTTAATATATGTATCAATCCCTTTATTATTTTTCATAGACATTATCTACATAATTTCTTCTCACAAATCACTTACAAATTATTATAATTCATACAAATATAATGAGTAATAAGTTATTTTCCTAACCACATATTGAAATTAAAATTACATTAGAGGGTATGTTATAATTTTTACATTATATGTCAATGTTACTACTAAAGTTATGGAAAAGTTATGGACTTTAATAAAGTACTTGGGACATTTACTTGTGTTTTTTCAAATAGACAGGGATCTTAGTTTTATGGTTTGATAATATAGAAACATTAGTATTATGGCAAGATCATATTTTTTTAATAATTTATAGATTATTGTAATATTTTATAAATTATATGTCAATTAAATTTACCTATCATTTTAATAATATAACATTAAAAACAATTTAAAGATGAAAATGTATATGTTTTCTTCAATAAATACTTAATCTACCTCGAATGTCAGTTTTGATACATTGTTTATTTGTGTCATTTATGACAAATATACATGTAAATATAATATAAATTTCTCATATTACATAATTAAATAAAAATAATTAAATGTTCAATATTTCAAGTGATTGAAAAATCTAAGCATACTTTATACTTGTTTGAGTTATAACTATAATGTAGATTTTTTTGGGTAATTTTTATGTGTTTTTTATGTTTCTCTAAATGTAAAAATAAAAGAATGTTATAGTTTGAAGAAAAAAACCTTCACCACGTAACAAGTGGCTTAGGGGATTAAATTATATTTTTTAATATGAAATAATCTTATAAATATGCTATGATATGTTAGTGAATTCAACTCGAAATGGATCACACTTTGTCATAATTTATAAACTTCATGTAAAGGGAATACTTGACAATAATTTTAAGATGTAATTAAAAATATTTTCTATTATTTTTTGTGTTTTATAGATGTTTACTTCAATATAATAACAAATGAATTTTTTAGTTTTTCAAAAAAATCTTATAGACTTATTATGTAATTAGTGACTCAGAAAAATTATTTGTGTTTGTTTAAAATATTTTGACTTAGATTTAAGGTGTGGATTAAGGTGGATTTTTTTCAAAAAGGATCTAGTTGAAGAACCTAATGAAGCATGGACATAATTACTAGGTTGTATCTTTATAAGAAAAAATAATAATTTAAACAACAAAAACAATAATAATGGTGGTTGGTCAATTAGTCACTTAACAACCTACCATCTAACACTTTTTAAAAAGTGACCTGAGGATGGTCAAACATCTATTTTACCATCTCAAGTGGGATTTTGATTCTTAGAAAAAAATATCTTGGGAACAATAATGATGGGATGGGACCACATAGAGTGGTTTGTTTATAGATGGAATATTTATTTGTTATAATCACCCTTAAACGAGTTCAACATGAGTATGTTTATAGTAGTTGATATCATGGTAGAGCCAAGAATACCAAAAGCATGGAGTTGGGTGTGCTCATAGTAGTGAGATAAAAATGGAATCCATGATGGATTAGATGAAGTTGGTCATGCCATTATTAAATGAAACATAGGGATCTCATAGATGCATTATCACGTTCAATTTTCACGAGTGGTTGTCAAGTGCATAGAAGGAGCCCTTTTAAGATTGTGAGCCAATGATATAGCTTACCAAAGTAATTTCAAGGAATGAGAAAACTATGAAGGGCATGGTAGATGGGAATATTAGATATAAATAGTATTAGAATGTTTCCATGAGGCAACAACAAGGAGCTTCAACTAATGGTGAAAAGGATTCCATGATGAAGTAATAACAATGGGCAATCTGGGGATTTATAAAGTGCATAAGAAACATTGGGAACAACTCTTTTTACTAAATATGTTCCATGGTTATTTTTCAATGTTAACCTCTACCAATATTATTATATTATTGTAAAAATATATGTTACTTGGTTCAATCAAGGATGTATTTTATGTCCATTTAATCACCTTGAACCTAACTGGAACTCTATGATGTTATTTGAGACTCAATTGGCACCAATTTTATCATTGATTAAATCTATTATTATATTGTTCCAATCAAAGACATAATCTGGGCCAATTTAACTCATATGATCCTAAATAGGACTATATTATGTGATTTGTTTGCTCAATGGGCCCTAGTTTTTTTTTAAAAAATGCATTAGTAATTGGAGCACAATAGTAAAATAGTAGATAGATTCATTTTTAATCCCAAGTACACTATGATCTATTTTAGTAAAGTGTGGGTATGCTCTCATAAAATTTAAATGAGGTTAGAGAACTATATGTTACAACATTAATGAATGTGTAAAATTTACAATAATGAACCTAAATTAAAGAAGAATTTTGTATTTAGGTGTTTAGTGTATTATGAGATTTGTGGAAGATTCTATTTCCACTTTAGAAGAAATCAGGTCCATTTATGAGATCTCATTCATTAGAAGACAAAATATGTGTAACACAAAAACTGAAGATGAAGGATAAGACAAAAAATGCTCTATCAGGGTTATGGCTATGTGCATCATGGCTATTATTTCTTACTACCCTCTAAACCATACCCAAGTCCTTGTTCATACCTGTGAGATAATAAAATTTATTAGCATTTAGGAACCTCTCCCTTGGGAGATCCTACAATTTTCAATCAATAAGGTCTTAAGATCTTTGATTTTAATTTATAAGAATGTTCCTTGGTTGTTTACAATAAAAACTTATATATTTATTTTTTCCATTTTTTGATTTAAACACATGTTTAAAATTTTTGTAAGAAGTGTTTAGCTAGTTTTGTGTGAATAACATTCTTCTTCTTTTAAATAAAATGTTGTTATTGTTGTTTCCCTTGTCAATTAATGTTGATATAATGTTCTCTAAGCTTGGATTTAACTTACTTGGAATAAACACTATACTAGACATATTGCTTGGCATACCATTTAGGGTTATAGTTTTTGCATCATTTTATTTTGTCTCTTCATTTATTCCAAGAAGCTAGTTTATGGGAGAATGATTTTTTTTGATATGAGATACTATATCTCCACCTTCTTCAATTTTTAACTCATATTATTTTTGCTTCATAGTTATTTTAGTGCTATTGGCTTGATAATCAAATAGTGTGTTTAGTGATTCTCATATTTCTTTATAGAATTTTTTGAAGTTTACATGATACAAATATGGTTTTTGTAAACCAAGACCAATAATGGCTAAGAATTTTTTGTCTTTGACCTTATATTTTTTGAGTTCATCAATATTTATTAGTCTTGCTACATTATCGCCAACAATGTCCCAAAGGTCTTTTTCAATTAGAAGCAATTATATTTAGATTTTTCATGTGTGGAAATCTTTTCCAATAAACTTATCATTTGAATTTGTCCTTCCCATTTTATTCCTTTCATAAATTTAACTCAATAGATGTCACTTTCAATTGATAATATATCCTTACAATAATAACGATTGTAACAATGATATTAAAATTATTTAACAATAAAAAAAAACACTTTGATTTTGGATAGACAAGAATATAACAAAATACAAAACACTCATTATAGTTTTCTAATTAAAATATAAATTTTATTGACAATGACTTAATTTTAAAATAATAATACTATAAAACATAAAACATTATATTGAAAAAATAAAAAATAGTGAATCTAATACCTAAAAGACATATTGTCTAAAACCACCTAAAGCTTTGAGAAAACCGTGGGTTTAGAGAAATCATGGGGATTTTATAGAAAACCACATGCTTTAAAATTATTATAGGCTTTAGAAAAACTATTACTGAAACAGAAAAAAATTCCTAAAACGTTTATCAAGGCCCAAAGGAAAGCCACGGTTGGAGTTGGTACGGAGATGGAAGAGGTTTGCAGAAGGATTTTGTTGAGGTAGCCGAGTGAGTTGGGATGTTTTTACTGAGGATGGCAGCGATGGAGGAGTTACAATTAAAAAAATGCTTCACGTCTTACATCAAATTCCACAATTTTTCGTGCAAAACTGTTCACATAATAAAAATAACCTTCTCAAAATATTTATGGGTTTTGTTGTTCTCATGACACCATAAATCTATTAAGGTATTTAGATATTTAATATGTAGGCTCCATTTATATCTATTGTAACTTTTTTTTACACATGACCTTTTTCTATAGTTTAATCGTAAGTTTTTTAATGGACTTATGTTTTATATTGTTTTGGATTTAAAATAGTCATGTATCTTTTTTATTTGGATGATCATTATATTCTATAGATTTATTATTAAAAAAATACAATTTCTATTTTAAATTAAGCCCCATAAAATATAAAAAATTATAGCAAAAAAATATTAACTAAATATACAATCAAATATAAAGAGATATAGTAATCTCTTAGCTTTTTATATTTCCCTTGTAAGGGATTTTTAGGCTTTTCTTAACCTATCATTGCAATCAAAACATGTGTGTGTAGAATTGAAATTATCTAACCTCTCACTAGCCAAATATGAATCTCATAATATTATAGTGTCAAACTGTATTAATGGTCTTGGTTAATGTGAGAACCATAGAAACAATTTGGGTCAACATTTACAGTTTTTGTTAGGATCTATAATTTATGAGAATTCTTTCTAATCTTGTTATTCTTGTTTTGATTTATGATTTATTTTCCCAAATTTTTGTACTTCAACATTTTTTGAAATGAGTTTATTTTACAAGATAAAGATAAGAAACAGTTTAGTTTTGGGGTTATGAATACACAGGGTTAGTTCATGCACATGTCTAATATGTATTATATATGTAAAGTTGTGCTTGATGATCGAATGAACCTTGTCATTTATTTTTTTATAGATAAATGAATTTAAATATTAATAAAATTGGTATGATTGAGTTTAAACAAATAAAAACAAAAAAAAAGGGAAAAAAAATGATTATGTTTTATTCAAAAGATGGCACCAAAAAACATATCATGATTGTACATATATAATTCTAACACTTGTACATAACAACATAATGAAATGATCATATAATTCATATAAAAATTACACAAATTATCTAAAAATAATATCAATGTTTTAACATAACGATTCAAAAATACGAAATCTGAACCATTCATCCAGATATAAAAAAATGTACACAAAACATATAAAATATGGTCCACAATAGGGATCGCAATATGGCAACTTGACCTGAGTTTGTTATGTCAATATGACAACTTGACATTGGTCGTTGGACAATGAAATACAAATGAATCGGTCACTCAAATAATCTCGTGAGTGCCTTCCATGGAAATTTGATTCATTCTATTGATGATTGAAAACTCTTTATATATTCGACTGTGATCTAATTTACCCCACATAATCCTATCAATTGTAACATTGGCTACAAAAATAAGCTAAGAAGGATATATTTTGAATTATATATTTTAGAGAAAAAAATATTAATTTCAAAAAAATATTAACTTTTGAAATATTTTTTTAAAATTTTTATATAATTTTATTTATGATTTATATTTAAATTATATTTTATAATTTAAATCTAATAAATTTTTTACATAATTTATTAAAATAAATTATTTAAATTTAAATTTTATTTTATTAATATAAACAAATTATTATATATTATAATAAATAATAATAACAATAAAAATAAAAAATAATCAAATATATTAATAATGAACGTAAAATTTATTAATTTAAAAATATAAACATAATAATAATGTATGGCTACAACATTATAATATATATTATCCCTTTTAAGTATAACATAAACTACTTTTCACTATAAAAGTAGCCCCAAAATAATATATGAAACTACAAATATCCTCCATTAATTTTCTTCTCTTTCTCTATCCTTACAAAACATTATTATTTCAATTTTAGATATTATAAGTAATAAATATTATAATGATAATTATATTAATATATTTTTATATATTAAATGAAGTAATGCCGGCACTCACCCAAATTTAAGTTATGTTATTTTTAAATTAAATATTTGATAATCTTGATAATATTATAAAAACAGTATTAAATGATAGATTACATTAATCAATTAACCAAGACTGTAAGTCATTCAAAAAGCATAAAATCTAAAAATTAAATTAGAATAAGAATTAGAAGCTAAACGATAATACAAAGTTTTAGTTCCAACTAAAATTTTTGGTAAACTAAGACATATAAAGAATACGACACTTGATGTTTCAATCTTTAAAGAAGAACGATTCAAGCAACTTAGATAGATTTTCCTCCTAAAACTAAAAGGCATATCTAAAACTAATCCTTAAGTTTATAAAAAGAGAATTAGAATAAGATGTATCCCGTACCAACTCATTCAAGACCCATAAATCACTCAAGTAATCTAAATCTCCAAATATATTGAAGGATTAATACAAATACAGTTTATTATAGTTAATAAAATTTATTAAGTTTATGCATAGACTAGCATTATTATAAATTATTTCATCTCCACACTCAAAACTAATTAGGATTTTGAGGATAGGGATAAGGAGAAGGACGAGGCCTATTAATTTGAGGAACTTATACCTTGATTTTGATTGAATGAGTGGAAGAGCAAAAAATACAGCTAGAGGTCGATCATAATAACACAATTTATTCAACAAGAACAATATAATATATATCAAATCTTCTATAACCACTCTCTCTAAGAATAGGTTAGTTATTCTAACAACTAACAAACCTAGATTCCTTCCTAAATAGCCTCACAAAAACTCTAAGTGATTTCTTTATCAAATCACTTACATCAATTTATTAACAAACTAATATCTCACCAACGTGAGTACAAACAATATTATTTCTAACATTCTCCCTTTAGTATTCACCTGGGGAAATATAAACCACACAAAAATTCATACATATTTAGTACACATAATCTTCGTCGCTTGGATAAAAAAATTCTTCATGATTACAATGAGAAGTAGATTCTTCTAAATCATGTTATTCAATTGCCATAGCCTTATCTTATGCTTTCCATCAAGGTCTTGTGCTCTTTTCTTGTAATTCATAAGAATATGCCCTGATTTTTTACAATAAAAATATGCGTATTTATTTTTTCCATTTTTGGATTTAAACACATGTTTAGAATTTCTGTAAGAAATCTCTGGCTTTTTTTGTGTGACTAACATTTCTTCTTCTTCTAAAACATTATTTTTGTTTTTGTTTCCCTCATCTGGTAATGTCAATATAATGTTCTCTAAGTTTGGATTTAGCTTACATGGAGTAAACACTATATTGGACATATTGCTTGGCATGGTATTTAGGATTATAGCTTTTGCATCATTTTATTTTATCTCTTCATTTACTCCAGCCAACTGGTTTATGAGAAAATGGAATTTGTTGATGTGAGATACTTTATTTCCTCCTTCCATTTTTAACCCATATAGTTTTTGCCTCTAGTTATTTTAGTACTATTGGTTTGACATCTGAATAGTGTGTTTAGTGATTTTCATATTTTTTATAGGATTTTTTAAAGTTTACATGATAAAAATATGGTTTTGATAAACTGAGACCACTAATGGCTAAGGCCTTTTTGACCTTGACATTTCATTTTTGGAGTTCATCGATATTTATTGGTCTTGCCATAGTGCTATCAACAATGTCTCAAAAGTCCTTTTCAATTAAAAGTAACTATGTTTAAATTCTTTATGTATAGAAATATTTTCCATCAAACTTATCAATTAAATTTGTCCTTTCCATTTTATTCCTCGCATAAATTCAACTCAATAAATATTAGTTTCAACCGATAATATGTCCTTACAATAATAATGACTTAGATAATAATACTAAAACTATTTAACAATAACAAAAACACTTTAATTTTGAACAAAAAATCTAGACAAGAAAATATAACAAAATACAAGACACTCAGTATAGACCTCTAATTAAAATATCAAAAAATTATATTGACCATGCTTAATTTTAAAATAATACTATAAAAAATAGGACTGTATATAAAAAAAAAAAAAACATTAATGCAACTAATACCCCAAAAAAACATAATATATAAAACAACCTAAAGGTTTGAGAAAGCCGTGGGTTTAAAGAAACCATGGGAATTTTATAGTAAACTGCGTACTTTAATTTTTTTTAAATTAATGTAGACTACAAAAAGCTTTCACCCAAACAAAGCCATGGTCGGCGACAGTTTGGAGAAGAATTGATGTCTTCGCCGTTCAAAGCAGGCTGGCAGTGATGGAAGAGTTTCAGTTAAACAAATGCTTCACGTCTTACATCAAATTCGTCAGTTTTTGTGTAACACTGTTCACATGATAAAAGTAATCTTCTGAAAATATTTATAGGTTTAGTTGTTCTCAGCCTAAGCTTTCTGATACATATTGAAACCTTGAATTCCATCAAGAAACGAAGACAATAATAAAGTGAGAAGATAATAACTGTTACACATGGTTCGTACAACATATATAATAATTTTAATAGATATTATAATATATTTTACCCCTTTTAAGTATAACATAAACTACTTTTCATTGTAAAAGTAGCCCCAAAATAATATATTAGACTACAAATATCCTTCATTAATCTTCTTCTCTTTCTCTATTCTTACGAAAATATTGTATTATTTTAACTTTAGATATTATAATAGTAATGAATATTATAATGATAATTATCATAATATTTAATATATTAAAAGAAGGAATGTAGGCCCTCACCCAAGTTTAGGTTAAATTATTTGTAAATTAAATATTTTTTAATTCTGATAATATTATAAAAAAATTTATCAATTGATAGATTACAACAGTCAATGGATCAAGACAATAAGTAGGTCATTCAAAAATAATAAAATCTAAAAATTAAATTAAAACAAGAGTTATAATTTAAATGATAATACAAAGTTTTAGTCCCAGTTAAAAACTTTGGTAAGCTAAGACATATTAAAAATACAACATGTTGAAAAGTCTCATGCTTAACTTTTATGCTTAGTCATGTGCTTAGTAGTCAAGCCAAGTTAGTTCTATACATGATACAGTTAGGCACAATCATACTAAAGTCTATGGCATACAACATTTAAACGTACTACTGTGTTGGCATCAATTTCATACAAGGTGCAAGCCTTGTGTGCTCACTCGAAGTACAACAATGAAGGGACCATGGTCCACATTGGGCTAGTTAAAACATGACACAACCTTAATCTCAATGGGACTTAGTCATTTTTGGAATGAGCTTAGACAAGTTCATCAGTACAAGGCCATTCTAGGTAAAATTAGTAGGTGCGAGTCTATTCAAGGGGGCTAGTTTTGGCCATGGTGGTGCAAGCTGGTATTAGACTAGTTTCAGATTTCTAGGGGTGTATGTCTTTTAGATAGTAAGTAAAGTGCCATTCAAGTGCTTAGTGGAATGGGGGAAGTAGCTCTTACTCAGGGGCTCATTCATCTAGCTATTGTTCTAGGCGTATGGGTCAAGGCTTAGGCACATGCCTATCTCAACACTTAGGATAGTGTTTATCCTATTGAGAGTTTGCTACTTTAAACAAAGATGTCATTGACATCGAGGCAAACTTTCATAACACAACATGTTCATGTACATAATTTATACTATCATAACTATTAGATTCAAGTCGCAAACATGACATAATGTTGTAACCATCTAAATAAGATCAACACTCCAATTGTTCTCAATAACATTCTTCGTTTATTCAAAATTTTAGTATACAAAGCTCATAACATGAAAATAGAGAATGTACTCATCTTTTACACTACTCTTGCCCAACATCTCACAAGTGATCTTGGGTTGTACATTCAGAACTCTTAACCTAGTTCATGCGGATAATAATATAATAATAGTATCTCTTGATTTTAGTAGAACTTCACTACCATTAATCACCTTTTTTTCTCAGGGCTAATCTCATTTATATATGTAAAGGATCATCTTCTTAACAAGTTAGATGGGTGCATGCCAAGAACTAAGCTATTACTGGGGGTTATTAGGCTACTAGCTCCACTACTCTAACACCTGCACTCTCCAACTGTTACATGCGAGCACACAATGAGATTCTCCTTCAAACCTAGGTGCTAAGTAACTCCCTACCAACTAGTACAAGATCTTTGAAGATTCTTCCAGCTGGTGCTAATGTTTTCAAAAGGGAAATAATTTATAATGATGACCACATGTTGAGATGTGCTGAGTTGGTATGGTTTACTTGGTATCACAAAAAGGGACCCAACATTACCCCATACAAAATTGATAGTCTCCCCTCAGACTAGTCTTTTAGCATTGTTGCTGTGTAAAAATTAAGCATGCTCTACTGTAAATTCACCTTGTGTTTGTGAAGCCCAGAATGGTGAGCTTGATTTCGTCTATGGTACCTTTTACTTCCATTGATGCAGCCTCAAGCATGAGCATGTTTGAGATTTCCATTTTATTTCAATATGCTTGCATCCTTTCCTTAACTTTCCTCACCCTACCATCTAAAATATCCCCTTGCTCACTCACCTTTGTTTAAAAGGTATGGAAGAGAGCTTCCAATTATTGTTCTTGGGTCTTCATTTAGACGCTTAAGGTATTGATCTATGTCATCACTTGCACGCACTCGTTCTTGCTCATAGTAAATGCATGCTTCACTAAAGCATCTTTCTCCTCTTTTATCTTTTGAAGGTGTGCATTAATGACTAACACTTGAGTGGAAAAGTTGAAAAGGATAACATTCAATTCTTCTATGCCCTCTTCTTGTTTGGAAAATAGGTCATCCACTACATTGATATTTTTATTTAACGCTATTTTGATGGCTTCACAAGGGTCTTCATATTCCTCTACCACCAGTTTCATCTAGGGAAGCATCTATTCTACCAGTATGTAAACCTTGTCAACCTTTGTAATTTATGAGGTATCCACACCATCCAAAAAAGATGGCTCTACCTCTTCTATGCACTCAAAAAACTACTGGAGTTTGAGTTTCATCATTTTTATCTTTTTTTTCTCTTTTGAGTGCAATGTCTTTCCACCTAGTGGTACAAACATCATTAACAATTTTCTTGCATGCCATATTAGAGGCCATTTTTTTTTTTTTGGGGGGGGGGGGGGTGTTAGCCGACCTCACATAGTTCATATCCCTAAGATTTACGAGCTAGTAGTCATTCCCTTCTTTTGGTTTCTAAACGCTTCAAATCACTTTCTTAGGAACCTCAAACTCAAACTCATCCATGTAGCAATCAAAATCCCAAGAGACTTGTCACGTGTTAAATTCATGGAAGCTTGAGGGGGCATGTACTCCATCATATAAAAGTCACCATCTTTGATGAATTTTTTTGTTCTTTTCCCTTCTAGCTTAGCTCATACTCCTTAGCCTCAATGGATTCCTCTATATGCTCATGTTCCCCTCCACTAGTGCTAGGGTTTTTTACACTATGTTTTCCTACTTCTCTTAAGGGTTCTTCATTGGATTTTTCTCCTTGGTCTGCCTCTTCTATCTCTTTGGCACTATTCTCACCATCTTGTTTCTAGAGGGGTTCTTCCTCAAACTTTTCCTCCTTGTATGTTTCATTTTATCATTGTGTTTCTTTTGTGTGAACCTCCTCAACACCATCTTTACCATCATTTTCCCCAGTAGGGTATCTACCATCTTCTTCTTTTGTTCTTTTGAGGCACCAAGATCACTTTCTTTGTCTTCAGGGGTCCCTTCAAAATTGGGGTGCACCTATTGTGCAGTTTCCTCTATTAGGATGGAGTGGGCACTAGGTGCCTCTCCGATTGCCTTCTCCTTCCTAATTTCCACATTAGCAACAATCTTTTCCTCTCTCTCTTTCTTCATTCTGACCCTTTTTGCCTAGGCCTCCCTCTCTTTTGTTCCTCTCTTTTTGGCCTTTTCTTCTTCAAGCTTTTTCTTCTCAGCTTTCCTTTTCTTGGCTTTCATTTTACATTTGATTTCTTTTGCCTTTATCTCTTTGGCCTCTATTCGATCAATTTTCACTTCAAACATGCCCTTAGCACTCATGGCCTTTAACTTGCAGTATAATTCCAACATCACATCGATGTGATCTTGATATAGGCCCATGTCATCCTATTTTCACTTCAAATATTTTTTAGTTGGTGTATTTGAGGGTATTTCTTCTCCATTCACTACCACGTCACTATGTTTTTCTGTTGTTTCTCCTTCATTCCTCCCTTCTACTTTATTCCCCTTCATTTCTTATGCCTTGAATTTCTCCACTTCTTTCTTGCACTCCTCATCCTCAACAATCTCAATGGTTTCTTTTGACATCCTGGCCTTTGTCAATTCTTCTCTACATTCATGTAGCTCCTATGCCCTCTACATCTTAGCTTTAGTAAAGCCAAGTTTCTTCCATCTACACATCTTCTTCTCCAATTCAGTCTAAGGGGATGGAGAGGGGGTCCATTCACTTGATGAGGAGTTATCTTCCTTAGGCATGATGCATATACCCATCCAAATTACTTCTTCCTCCAACTCCTCTTCCTCCTCTTCCTCCTCTATGTCATATAGAATTATCCTGGGTGCCATAGGAGGAACCTTCCCCTTCTTCTTTGTTATAGGGAAAGCCTTGGCACCAATTGCATATGCATTTTTGAGGAGTCTAAAGTAGATGCTTCTCCTTCTAATGTGATCTTGAGCCTTAGGTTCTCGTTTATCTCTTCCAAAGTCTCCCCCCTCTTCTTCTTGGGAGACTTATTCTTCTTTATTGGTGCTAGAGTTCCTTCATGACCAATCTAGATTGGGGGGGGGGGGTGGTCTTCACTCTAATTGGTGCTCTATTCGGTGTTAGAGTCCTTCTTTCATGGTTTCATCTCATAGTATAATCTATGGATTTAGCTTAGTATGGTGACCTCTTGGATGGGATCAATGTTTGGGTGATCTGATGCATTTTATTCATCCTTGGTGGCCTTCCTATCTGCATGAGTGAACTAACACCTCATCTTGCACCTCTCCACATCTAGTTTATTTATTGTGATGTCTATTTATTGTGTATTGGGGATCTGATGTAGTGAATCATTAAAGTAACTTGTCAAGAAGGCATAGGGAAGCTTCAACCACCCTAACATGTTACCATCTAGTATCACCAAATGCACTACATAATAGTGTGGCATCAGGGCAAAGATTGTCATTCCATATAAGTTCTTGGGGAGCTCTTGAGGAATGAACCACTCCAGTCTGAAGGATTCTATGTATTTATCACACCATCACATCATGTACATTTTATATTTAATGTTGAAGGAGGTGGGACAAGTGAAGTCTTTATACTTTTAAGTTGGGGAGTCATTGTGTTCTAAAAAAACCTAGAGTTTATCCTCATCCCCATCTATATCTCCAATTTCTTCCATGACAATTAATATAAGGATGGAACCCTACTTAAAGGTCCCATTTACACTATGGTAGTCTAGCACATTTATAACCAATTCCTTGATGATGGACTTTATAATGTTGAATTTCATGCTTTTCACTGTGTGATAGGTGATGTAGAGGTATGCCTTTGTCACATCAACCCATCGACTGTCAGGGCATTATTTCAAGCTCACGAGGCATGTCACCACCCTTGTACAAGGGTATTTCAAATCTTTAATGGGGAATGCAAAAACTCCCTTTTTATGACTCAAGAGATTTGCAATGTGCTCTACCTCTTCATCATTATCCCTTAAGTAGTGGATGTCTTGGTCAATATCAGGGAGCTTTGTTATCTTCCTTATCAATTGGACCAAAATATTCATGTGCCTTATTATGAAATAGATGTGGTTCTCATGGATACATGAGAGTAGGAACTATACAAGTTCCTCTAGCTTCCTAAAGTAGGGTAACTCATAGAGTTCATTTGTATTTGAAGCTATCAACTTATCTCAAATTGAGACATCAAACAAGAATGTGCCTTGTTCAACTTACACCCTGTGTCCACCATCTAATCTTGCACCATGTCTTGTAAGTGACTTTATGTGTGGTGGTTTTACTCCTTTAGTTGACAAGTGTGTGAAAATGAGTGCCAATCTTCCCCCACTACAACCTTTAGAGAAAATTTCATATACTAATAGGACATCTTTGTTAGCACCTCAATGCCAACTTCCATAATGCTAACTGATTTGATCATCTACACTTTTGTTTTGGTGACTGTCATTTCTTCCACAATTTTAACCCACTTGGGTTCCTAATGTTCCTATGCAGAGAATGATGCCTTATGTTTCTTCACCATGCTGAATTTACTTGTGTTGACCTTAGAAGTTGTGGGTTGTTGAAGCCTTGAATGGTGGTTGACACTTCTGTAGTCATGAGATCTACGACTGCACCTTTGACTCTTAATATTTGTTGGTTGTTAATGATGGCCTAGGTGACAACTTATCATTTTAACTATCAATTTCTTAAAAAATTCTCTCTCAACCCCCCTCTAGACCAATATCTATGCGAACGCAATTCTCTTATTGCTCAAACGTTCACTTTTGGTTCTTCAGGGTGTTTGAATTTTCATTTGGTATAGGGATTTCACCTTTGAATTTCTTGTTTGAGTACTTAGTCTCAATTTATCTTAACTCTTGTAACCTAAGATTTTCATTTTGATGCCTTTCTATACTCTTTTCTTATATACCATTATTAATGTAGGTCTTTTGTGGCATGGCAATACCTAGATTTCTTTGAAAATACAACATTTTATGAAATCCATAAAAATCTTATGTCATCAATTCATTAATTGCATATATTTATACCTCCACCACCACTTTATTGAATGATCTCTAAAGTTAATTCAATGAAATGACATTTAGTTCAAATGGTTACTTCTTGCTCAAACCCGGGTGGATGCCAACTATCTTAGATGTTTTTTCTCCTATGCTTGTTCACTTGGCACAATCTTCATCTTTTTTGTGGCAACTTGAGCACAATTCTACAGATGTACATGATTTATCCTCCTCAATTCCACTTTCTTTTCTACCTGTGCTTCTATTTCAAGTGTGCTTCTCTATTCTAATTAGTTTCCTATGCTTCATCTTGCCTTGGCCTGTATTACCCCATACAAATCCCTTGCATTGGACATCCAACACTTTTTATTCTCCCCTAGTTCTCTTGTTCACTATTAGATTGTACATCTTCACTTCCTTTCTTGCACCCAACCTTGTTGAGTGTCTTCACCTTGTTCTCTAGTTTTTGGTGCATGATCATTTAATGTAGTCCTTTTGAAATATGGCACAAAGGCTATCCTTGAACTTTTGTACATTACACTTTTTTTCTCAAATATTCAAAATTTGGTAACTTCTTCATGCCTAGAAACGTAGGTGTTTGACCCTAGGTGTTTGGAAATCAAATGGACTCGACTCACCTAACTGGTATTATGTGTAAAAGTTCTAGAGTAGTTTGTTCTTGGTCCTCTAAAAGCCCTAAAATTTTCACCTTGAACATATGGATCTTGTGCATCTTCTATTTACATCTGGTGGGTCTCATATGCCCATGACTTAGATGTCTAGCCTCATGTGTTTAGATGACACAAGTTCTTGACTCACCAAGTTGAAATTATGTGTAAGAGGCCATATAAATTCACTAGAGATAGATTAGATTCATGTGCCCATAACTTAGATATCATGGCCTCATGTGCTTAGAAATCATAATTGCTCGATTCACCCAACTAGAGTTATGCATGAAGTACTAGTAGATAAGTCTTTATAGCCACCGTGCACCACTTATTGCTTCTTTACACTATACAAGGAATAAAAACAAAAGAAAGAGGAAAGTTTGGCTTGCATCAAACTATAGTCTAGTTAGCTCAATTTCAAACTAACTAGTGACCAATAAGTTAATCTTTTTATGGTGTAAGCACCATCCTACTTCCTATATGGCTTCAATTGATTGCCATTGAAATTCCCTGGGAGCATTTCACTAGATGATGTGCGTAACTTGCATGCACTTGTCTCCAGTAAGTGGTGGATGATGTAGGGGCCCATTCATCTTATTTGCAATTTTCCTGGGTGATTAAGGTATTTTGAGTAATAAATCAATACCAATGCTCCTTTAGTCATCTCCTTGCGCTTGATGTGCTTTTCATGTTAGAGATTATGGTGCACCTTTTTAATTTGCTGACTCCATAATGCTTAGGCACAATTTTCATCAAAGAGTTTGAGGTCTTCCAACCTTGTGCTTAAATATTATTATTCATCTAAGTGACCAATCTATGCAATACATAAGGATGACACCATGAATTCTATGGGGAGAACTACTTTAGTGCTAAACACTATTTGAAACGTTGTAGCTTTGTTTAGGCACTTCTATGTCATGTGGTAAACCTATAGTACCACTAAAACATGATCATCCCAATCCTTGAAACTAATGTCACATATATTTATC
Organism: Torreya grandis; assembly: GCA_037957365.1. Classification (NCBI taxonomy): domain Eukaryota; kingdom Viridiplantae; phylum Streptophyta; class Pinopsida; order Cupressales; family Taxaceae; genus Torreya; species Torreya grandis. The sequence continues at coordinate 414,660 of JARHVA010006485.1, read as the reverse complement.
AAGCATGTTCCCAAGATATTATTAAAGGTTTCAACTATGCCATTTGCTTATGGATGATATGCAGTAGTCTTGTGGTACGCTACCATGTATTTAGTCAAGAGGATGTGCACCATCTCATTGATGAAATGAGTGCTCCTATCGCTAGTCAAACTTACTAGGTAGCCATATCAACTGATTATATTCTCCTAGATGAAGCATATGTTTGTCATGGCTATATAGTCTTTTATCAGTACAACCTCAACCCACTTAGCGAAATAGTTAGTGGCTACCAAGATATACCTTTTAAATGTATATCGTGATGTGGGAATTATTAGTCCAACAAAATCAATGGCCCATTTATTGAATGGCACCTAGGAAAGAATGGGGATGAGAGACATCTCATCCTAATAGTTAAGCTTCTTGATGACCTAGCATATGTCGCATACATTGGCGTACTCCTTTACATCTTGAAATAGGCTTGGCCAACACAAGCCTAACTATAATATCTTGCACATTGTTGTGTCTTTAGTACAATGGCATCTTATGATTATTGTAAGATGGATTCCCTTTCATGTTTTAGAATACACTAGTGTTGGACTTCATCTCTACCTAGTTTGTACAACTCTCCCTTAATGAGCTAGAAGGGGGTGGCGTGATTTGCTAGTTGCTTCTTCTCCTTTTTTGAAATGGTCTAGGGAATAAACATATTTATACTATTATATTCTTGGCATGTCACTTCAATAAATACTATTATATTTCCATAATTTATCCAAGACAAATGGTCTAGCACCAAGTTCTACTTCCCAGGTTTGACAACAATAGAATACTAGAATTATTGGAATATAACTATCCATCTACATATATGGCCATGTAGGATAGGCTTGTTCATGAGGTACTTTAGCTCCTTGTGATCAATGAAAAAGATGAATGGGGTCACAAATAGATATTGATTAAAATTTTGAAAGGCATAGACCGTTGCCAATGCTTCACACTAAGTGGTGGTGTATTTCTATTCTACTTACATCAATTTCTTAGTTATGAAGGAGATGGGTTGGTTCAGTTTTCCCTCACCTAGTTGTGCTAATATGGAACCAATTATAGAGACTAAAGCATGGACATGGACATGGAAAAGAGTAGTCAAATCTAGAAATTATAGAATTGGCATGCTAGCCAACCTTAGCTTCAATGTTTCAAAATCCCCCTCTTGTGCCTTGGTCCAATAAAATGGGTCATTTTTATGCAAGAGATCCTCTAGAGGTGTGATATTCTTTGTATATCTCTGTATAATCTTCTTGTAGTAGCCATAATGGCCTAGAAAGTCACAAACATATTTTTGCAATGAAGGATTCTGGAGCTAAATTATGACGGACATCCTTATAGGGTTAACAAGAAAACCATCCTTAAAAATGATGTGCCTAAGCAATGCTCCAAAGGGGGTTGTAAAGAGTCACTTTTCTAGGTTTAGTGATATCTGTAGCTGGCTGCACCTATCAAACATGAGGCACAAATTATCAAAGTGATATTTGATAAGGCCATATATAGTCCAATCATTGAGATACACTTATAGGAACCTATGGATGAAATCACTAAAAGTGGTGATCATTACTTTGGAGAATATAGTTGCTGCATTCTTGATTCTAAAGGGCATCACACTATAAGAAAAATAACCACATTTAGTTGTAAAGGTTTTATTGGAATTATCGTCCTCCTTGATCTGCACCTAATGGTAGATAGAGAAACCATTAGTGAAAGTATAGATTTTACAACCTATGATTGCAACTACGACCTCATCAATGAATGGAGTTGAGAATGGTCAGTAATGTAGGTAAATTTCAAAATTCTATAGTCAATGTAGATCTATATGCACCCATCATTATTGATACTTATGACCATCAAGCTTGCACAATTAGACTCTTATATACGGTAGATGATGTCTGTTGACAACATTCCATCTATCTCCATCTATACCTTGGCATGGAAATTGGGATTCATCTTATATGGGTTTTTCTTGATAGGACTCATGTTATCCATTAGCTTGATGTTCATTTTGCCAAGGGAAGGGTAAGTTCCCTTCATATCCTAGTAGGTGCATGGGAACATGTCCTGAAACTCCTTCAGGAGGTCTATGATTTGTAAGGATGGTTTTCTTGTTGACCCTATAAAGATGTCCATCATAATTTAGCTCCAGACTCCTTAAATGCAAAAATATGCTTGTGCCTTTCTAGGCCATTATGGCTACTACAAAAGATTATACAGAGCTATGCAAAGAATGCCACACCTTTAGAGGATCTCTTGCATAAAAATGACCCATTTTATTGGGGCAAGGCACAAGAGGTGGATTTTGAAACATTGAAGCTAAGGTTGGCTAGCATGATGATTAGACTCTTATATAGGGTAGATGATGCCTGTGGACAAGATTTCATCAATCTCCATCTTTACCTTGGCATGGAAATTGGGATTCATCTTATATGGGTTATTCTTGATAGGACTCATGTTATACATTAGCTTGATGTTCATTTTGCCAAGGGAAGGGCATGTTCACTTCATATCCTAGTAGGTGCATGGGAACAAGTCCTGAAACTCCTTCAGGAGGTCTATGATTTGTGCCATCATTGCCTCAAACTGATGTTTTCAAAGTCCTATAGAATGCATGTACCCACATGCTTCTAGGCATGTTCTTATCATAAAAAATCTAGGTTTCTTCACACAAGCGTACATATGCAAATGTGTCAGAGTAACCTGAGTAAGAAGGTATGTCTATGTCGTCATTACTCTTCTAAAACCTAGTGCATATTATTGCCTTCACATCTTGCCATGTTGGCAAGCTAGGCCTATGCACTAGATACCAATGAGTAGCAGTGCTCTTCAGGGTATGTACTAGTGCACCCATTCTATGTATTTCCTTGGGAATGCATGCTTCAATGTCATGGACATAGTTTTCTACAAGATGGCACCCTCCATATTTTGGGAGCACTATAAGCTTCCATTTACTAGTTGAAACACCTTTTTCTATATCCTTTTGGCATGGGAAACCCATTTCTTTTGATTTTTCATAATATTAATCAATATCATTCTAGTTATACTTGACTTAGTTACCTTCACCAAGTGGCACCTTCAGCCAATGTCTTCATAAGCCTCTTCGACCCATCGATCGTAGGATACATCAATTGTATCAAAACTTGATTATCCATCCTCCTATTCGAGCACTCCTTGGTCACTTGGGTTAAGCTTCTCGATGCCCCACATTGTGATGTTATAAATGTGGTTGATCTCATCTTTGAGATCAACAATTTCCACATACGGAGGCCTTTGATTACTTGATAGGGGGATCACCACCCTTTCTCTGCCATTCTTGAAAGTCATGTAGCATTTTTTGAAATGCATGTCTGAATTGTTGGCATAGTACCATGGCCTACCTAAGAGAATTGGATAGTTACCATGCTCTTCCATTTTGATTACCTCAAAATCAACTTGAAACTTGGTGCTCATAATATCTATAATGGTGCCCTTTAGGATCCTGAAAGGTTGTACTCGAGTTTTGTTGGACATAAACAACATATGAAGGGAGGGCTTCAAGGGTGGCCATCCCATATTCTCCTAGGTGGTTTTGGTTAGAATGTTAACCTCATCACCCATGTCCACAAGGACTTCACAAATAGACCACCCATGGATGGTGGCATTCATTAGTATTTATTGGTCATACTCTACTTTCTAAGTATGTTTCACTTTAGGCACTCACTCCGTCTATGGTGAAATAAATTCAATCATCTAAGGTGTGGGATCTTCCTATGGTCTCTTCCCTACATGCTCTATAATCAAGTTTTATAGTAGGGGAAACATCCCTTTAGATTTTAGGAGGTGTAGGATCTCGATCAACATCTATACTTCAACATACTAATTGTCTTGATTCTTGAATAAGGCACTTGTCTATGCCTCTAAATCTCTAGCCAGTTGGAGCCCTTCCTAAAAATTTTGTATTACACTTATGGCTTATTATAAGAGTTCCTTCTATTACACTGGCTCAGGGTAGGGTGCATATTTTAGCACAAGACATGCTATTCACTCAGTGTGGCTTAGCTCGCCATATTTCAAGTGAAGTTATTTTGTCAGCATAATAGGTGGCTAGGTGGTGAACCCACTCCAAGTTGTGACTTGTACTTTAGGTAGCTCCTTCCAAGTTTATTGTGGCTTGGGAACCCATTTATTTTCCTTTTTATCATGTCTAACCATGGTGGCACCATTATCTACATTAGGCCAACCATGAGTAAGCTTTATGTACAAGTTTGGGCAATCCTCGACTGCATGTGGTTTTTGACAATACCCACACATTAGGTGCATGGGGAAATCATGCTGATAATGCTTAGTAAATTTACACTTGTAACATGATCATAATGGTAATATTCCTCCACCACATCCTCCACCTCACCTATGCATGCCTCACTAATTCCTATAGCTAGTATTTTGCTAGCTATAGCCTTTTTTTCCTTGACCTACCTACCTGTCGGTTGTGGTTATTTCCAGATACGTGCCTCTCTCCATATTTTGGTGCATCTCATCAATGACTTGACAATCCATTGTTAAATTAGTATAGGCATTACACATCTTGCAATAGATGGTATGTTTACTTGACTAGTGCATTCTAACAGGGGATAGTTCTAAGAGTCATGCGACCCATGAAAAAATTCACAACTGGGAACGTACAAAAATTTATTCATGGAAAATTATTCTTCTTATGCGCCTCCATCTCGCAGTCATTACACCATAATCCACTGTGAGTGTCATGCACCAAACTAGTACTCAGCTTCTATAGCTAAGAGGCCATTGATGCAATCTGAACCTCCAAAAATGGGTAGAGTATGGTGTTAGCATGCCTACTATCTCATCTTAGAGTGAAACTTTAAGTTATTTGTAGGGATTTGTGAAGGTTTTTATGGACAATGCTCTCCTAAAATGTACCATCAGGGGCCCAAAAAACCATTACACATGTTGGGAGGGGTGGATATCATACAAAATATTAGAAATGAGGGTATTAAATCATGCATCATATAAGTGCATGCTCTTAGATAACCCTTGGCTGATCTCTTTGAACATCATGATTCTATGTTCCTCAAACTTAAGAATATCAAATTCCTTCAACAAGGCCTCCTTCAGTATATTCAAATCAACCGCAGCCTAGTTTGGATCAAATTTTCAATACTAGGTATGGGCACGATCTAGCAAGGTGGTTTTGAACTAATTCAAATTCTACTCTAATTAGGTAATACCTTGATTATGCTATTGAAGTTCACACTTGAGTACATGCTCCATGATATTCTCTATGTTACAATACTCAAGAAAGTGCATAGCCAATTCATAATAAATCTACTGAGGGGGTGGTGATGGAGTCTAAGGCATTTTCCCCTTAGTGTCTATTTTGGAGGTGATCTTCTAGTGCCTTTGATTATAAGATTGAGCACTGACCCTATTGGTGTAGGTTGTGTCATCAGGATCGATGGCATAGTGCTACTCACTTGTCGCATTGTGTCACTTCTTATGGGTTCTTGCCCAATCAATGTAGCAAACATCCTCTGAATGTGAATACTTGCACTTTTATTTTGTATTTTTAGGTTCAAACTCAATGGCTTCATGGTATTCTAGTTTAAATCCTTGTAATCTATAGTTATTCAATTATAAAGTCCTAGTTCAAATCTTGAAGTCTATCAATGTCAATATCGGTAATAAGGTTAGTTATGATTATTTTATCTTTTGGTGGAAAATATAGCACATGAGCTTCCACTTCTAGGTCAAAGGGGGTAGGTGCTTCTGGTGTATCCTCATTTACCACATCTAATAGGAACCCAAGGTATTCTTCACCGAACTATTGAGCTCAGTTTTTTGCTTCTTCCTCACTTTCATCATGCTACTACAATTCAAGGGATCCTTCCCCATGCCCTTCCCACTCACTATGGGTCCTCTAAGCACTTCCAAGTTCTAGATCTTGTATCAGCCTATGCCTTCACTTTTTATAGATCCGACTTAAAATCTCTTAGGTGTCAGGTTGCTCATCTCCTTTCATTGCACCTCACCTACACTTCCCCCTCTCACCTTCTATGCTTGTTCCTATGCATGAGGATTTTATGTATCCATTATTATGGTCTCAATACCATAATCTACTAGCAAATTATTCAATTTGGTATCAATACCTCTTATGAATGCACCCTTTGGTTAATAAAATAACTCATACTCTACTTCTTCAAGGTAAGAGAAGGTCGATACTATGAATTCCAACACATAGTTGTTCAATGTGCCACTCCACCATTTGTCTACAATGTGCATCCAAACATCATCTAGGATCTAAAACCTCTATATGCACTTATTTTTCCACTTGAGGTGTTGGTTGTAGCTTCACCTTCTAGAAGTGGTATAAGCAACCGACCACTAATAAACATGCTTAGGTAGTTCACAAAAGAACACCTCATGCATAGCATCATATAGGTTGTCTTTCACCCATTCTCTTGGATTCTATCCTTGGCATGTAGGATGATTCTACACAAAAATATCTTCTACTTTCTCTAGCTAGTTATTGATGTTCTTGAGTGACAATCTTAACATCATCTTGTTGCACCATTGCAATAACAAAATTCAACATGGGTACCGACAATGGAACCAAAATGTTATATAAAAGTCTCTTATTTATATTTTGTGCTTAGTCATGTTCTTAGTAGTCACGCCAAGTTAGTCATGTACTTGATACTACTAGGCACGAGCATAGTAAAGTCTATGGTGCATAACATTTAAATGCACTACTGCACTGACATCAATTCCACACAAGGCATAAGCCTTGTACGCTCACTTGAAGTGCAGTAGTGAAGGGATTGGGGCTCATGTTAGGCTATTTGAAACATGGTACAACCTTTTTCTCAATGGGACTTAGTCATTTTCAGAATGAGCTTAGACAAGTTCATCAGTTCAAGGCCATTCTGGGTAAGATCAATACGCATGAGCCTATTCAAGGGGACTAGTTTTGGCCATGGTGCTGTAAGCCAGTATTACAATAGTTTAGCTTTCTAGGGGTAAATTTATTTTATATAGTAAGTAAAGTGACATTAAAACACTTAGTGGAATGGGGGAAGTAGTTCTTACTCAAGGGCTCATTCCTCCAACTAGCACTCTAGGTGTAGGAGTCAAGGCTTAGGGGCATGCCTATCTTAACACTTAGGATAGTTTCTAGCCTATTGAGAGTTTGATGTTTTATAAATAGATTCCATTGATGTGGGGGAAAACATTCTTAAGGAAAAATGTTCATATATAGAATTTATAATATCATAACTATTAGATTCAAGTCACAAACACAACATAATGTTGTAACCATCTAAATAAGATCAACACTCCAATTATTCTCAATAACATTCTTCATTCATTCATAGTTTTAGTATATAAAGTTATTAACATGAAAACAAATCATGTGATCATATTTTGAACTACTCCTATCCAATGACTCACAAGCGAGCTTAGGTTATACATTTAGAACTCTTAACCTAGTTCATGCAGATTATAATATAATAATGGTGTCTCTTTATTTTAGTAGAGCTTTACTACCATTACTCACCTTTTTTTCTCAGGTCTACACTTATTTTTAAAGGTGGAGGAGCATCTTCTTTCCAAGTTGGATGGGTGCACATTGAACACTGACCTATCACTAGGGGTTGTTAGGCCACTGACTCTACTACTCTGATACCCACACTCTCTAACTTCCATGTGCAAGCACTCAATGAGATTCTCCTTCAAAATTGGATACTAACTACCTTCCAACTGGTGCAAGATATTCAAATATTTTTCTAGATGACACTAACAATTTGAAAAGGGAAAACATTTTCAAAGATTGCGATATGTTGAGATGCATCGAGTTGGCACAGTCCAGTTGGTATCATAAAAAGGGGCCCAACATAACACTTGATATTGTAGTCTCTAGAAATTAATGATTCAAGTAACCTAGATGTATTTTCCTCCCAAAATTAAAAGGCATATCTAAAACTAATACTTAAGTTGATAAAGAGAGATTTGGAATAAGATGCATCACCTAGCAACTCATTCAAGACCCATACATCACCCAAGTGATCCAAATCTCCAAATATATCAAAGGATTAATGAAAACACATTTTATCATTTAATAAGATTTATTAAATTTACAAATTGAGTAACATTCTTATTAATTACTTCATCTCCACCATTCAAACTAATTAAGATTTTAAGGATAACAATCAGGAGGAGGATGAGGCCTATAAATTTGAGGAACTTATACCTTGATTTTAATTAAATGAGAGGAAGAGAAAAAATATTAGCTAGAGGTCAATCACAATAACACACTTTATTTAATGATAAAAATATAATATCTATCAACTCGCCTATCTAACCACTCTCTCTAAGAGCATGTTAGATTTTCTAACAACTAACAAACCTAGATTCCTTCCTAGATAGCCATACACAAACTCTATATGGTTTGTTTATCAAATCACTTACATCAATTTATTAACAAACTAATATTTTACCAATGTGTGTACAAACAATATTATTTCTAACATTCTCCCCTTAGTGTTCACATAGGGAAATATAAACCACACAAACATGCATACAAATTTAGTATACATAATCTTCATCGCTTGGATAGAAAAAAATCTTCATGATTAGAATGAGAAGCTAGTTCTTCCCAATCATTTTTTTGAGTATCCATAGCCTTGTCCTATAGATTTCCATCAAGGTTCTATTCTCTTTGCTTGTAATTCATAAGAATATTCCTTGGTTGTTAAAAACATATATGCATTTGCTTTTTCTATTTTTTGATTTAAACACACATTTAAAATTTTTGTAAGAAGTGTCTGGATTTGTTTTGTGTGACTAACATTTCTTCTTCTTCAAAAATATTATTATTATTATTATTTCCCTCATCAATTAATGTCGATATAATATTCTCTAAGTTTGATTTAGCTTACTTGGATTAAACACCATATTAGACATACTGCTTGGTATGCTATTTAGGAGTATACATTTTTCATCATTTTATTTTATCTCTTCATTTATTTCAGCCAACTAAATTATGAGAGGATGAAATTTGTTGAAACTGGATATTATATCTTTGCCTTCTTCCATTTTTAACCCATACAATTTTTTCTTCATAATTATTTCAACATTATCAGTTTGACATCCGAATAGTGTGTTTAGTGATTCTTAGATTTATTTATAAGATTTTTTGATGTTTACATGATACAAATAGAGTTTTGGTAAACTGAGGCTAATAATGATAAGGGTTTTTTTCCTTGACCTTCCATTTTTAGATTTCGCTAACATTTGTTGGTCTTGCCACAGTGCCATCAACAATATCATAAATGTCTTTTTCAATTGAAACAATTATATTTAATTTTTTCATATATGAAAATCTTTTCCATCAAACTTATCAATTGAATTTGTACTTTCCACTTTATTCCTCTCACAAATTTAACTCAATACATATTGGTTTGAGCCGATAATATATCTTTACAATAATACATAAACTATTTAACAATAACAAAGACACTTTAATTTTGGGCACAAATTTTACACAAGAATTCAATGAAATACAAGACACTCACTATATACCTCTAAATAAAATATCAAAAAACTAAATTGACCAGGGCTCAATTTTAAATAAACAATACTATAAATAGGGGACATTGTATATAAACAAATTAAAAGACTGCAACTAATACCTAAAATCTACATAATATCTAAAACCACCTAAAGCTTTGATAAATTCATTGGTTTAGATAAACCATGGGAATTTTATAGAAAACTGAGGACTTTAAAATTAATATAAACTAAAAAAACTTTCACTGAAGAAAAGGAAAATACCTAAACATATATCAAGGTCTCAAAGAAAGCCATGGTTGGAGTTGAGGTCGCTAAGTGAGTTGGGATGTTTTCACTAAGGATGGTAGAGATGGAGGAGTTTCAGTTAAAAAAATTCTTCAGGTCTTACATCAAATTCCACAATTTTTCATGTAAAACTATTCACATAATAAATTTTTAACTTCTCCTTTTTCCCATAAGTTATGGAAATTTTGTATGATCTGACCCTTAAAAACAACTTGTCAACAATCAAGAATTCTCTCTAAACACTTTTCCTATCTACGTAGCTCTTCTATCTATCTAATGCTTCCTTCAACATCTACCGTATAACTTAAACATGTCCCTCCATGTCTCTCAACATTTCAATACCAATTACCATTTTCTCCTCAAGCTTATCTCAACTAAGTGGCATTTGATAGCTTTTCCCATATAGAGCTTCAAATGGATCCATACCTAAAGATGTTTGAAATGAGTTATTATATGAAAATTATACCAATGGGAGATAAACTTCTCATTTAGTTTGCTAATCCATATAATATATCCTTAGGAGGTCTTCTACAACTTGATTTGTCCTTTCTATTTTCCCATCCATCTCAAGATGAAATGCAGAGATAAATTTCAATTATGTACCTAATGATGACTGTAGGGTTATCCAAAACTGTAAAATAAACCTACAATCTCTATCTAATATGATCTTTTCTGTAACTCCATGCAATCTAACCACTTCCTTCAAAAATTGATTGACTAAGGTTGGTGCATCATCAATCAAGTTCTAGGGTATGTGATGTGCCACCTTGGTAAGCTTGTTTATTACCACCATAATAGCATCATGTATGTAGGGTGTCATATGTAATCCTTGTATGATATCTATACTAACAAATTTTCATTTATATTGTGGAATGTTGTTTAGATATAAAAGTTTTGCAGGATGATGGTGTTATATATTAATCCTCTATATTAGAAGCATCATGCCACATATAATAATATATCTCATTTCATCCCTTGCAAAAATTATATTTTCTTAAGATCATCATACAATTTGTTTACCCCTGGATGACCTGAGCAGGGTACATCATGAGCTTTAGTAAGAATTCTCTTCCTTAAATCTTCTACATCTGGAACATAGATCATATTATTATACTGAAGCAAATCCTCATCATCCAGAGTATATCCTTCATTTTTTAGGTCTTATGTATTTTCTTCTATCATTATTTTCACTTGATTATAACAAGGATCTTGATTTTATCCTTCTAGTATTTGCCATTTAAGATTAAATCTAAGCATTGTTATACTCATCAATTGTCTTCTCCTACTCAAATCATCAGCAACCTTATTCTCCTTTCCCTTGATATACTCAATTTCAATATCATACTCACTCAAAAACTCCAACCACCTTCTTTGCCTAGAATTCAGATTGGGTTGAGTGAATATTTTTTTAGCCCTTGATGGTTAGTTTTTAGTTCAAAAGGTTTCCCAATAAGGAAATGTCTCCACTTTTGTAAAGCATGAAAAATTTCCACCAATTATAAATCATGAGGGATGTAATTTACATCATGGGTTTTAAATTTATTGGACTTATATACAATTATGCCATCATTCTAGTTGAGTACTCCTCCCAGTCCTTTGATGAATGCATTTATTACAACCATGAAATGTCCATTCAAATTAGGTACCTTCAATATGGGTTCCATCATTGATTTTTCCTTCAAAATATAGAAATATTTATGACACTAATCTATCCATATAAACTTCTTACCTTTCCTTTACAATATCATAATCGGGTTGGCGATCTTAGAAAAACCTTCAACAAATATGTTATAATATCCTACTAACCCCATGAAACTCCTTACTTCTAATACATTCTTGGGAATTGTCCATTCCATTATTTCCTTTATCTTGTCTGGATCTAATTTAATTCCTTCTTTGGATATGATGTGGCCTAGATAGTGAATTTCCTTTTTAAATAATGCACATTTGGATAGCTTACCATATAGTTTAAGATTTCTCAACCTCTAAAGAACTAATTGAAGATGTGCTAAGTGCTCTGACTCATTTTTAGAGTAAATTAGAATGCCATCTATAAACACCAAGATGGACTTATCTAGGTAATTATGGAGCACATTGTTCATTAAGTTCATAAATGTTGAAGGAGCATTTGTTACCTCAAATGGTACTACAATAAACTCATAGTGTCCATATTTGGGCCTAAAAATAGTTTTTGAAATATTCTTCTCCTTGATTCTTAACTGATGATATATTGATCGAAGGTCTATCTTTGAGAAAACCATTGCTCCTTTTATCTGCTCAAAAGTGTCTTCTATACGAGGTAGTGGATATCAATTTTTAATTGTGGCCTTATTCAACATTCTATAATCAATGCATAATATTAGAGTTCCATATTTATTTTAAAAAAACAATACTAGCGCTCCTTAAGGAGACACACTTTGTCTAATAAATCCTTTACTAAAGATTTCCTCTAATTAAATTTTAAGTTCCATTAACTTAGTGGTGTTCATTATGTAGTGTGCTCTAAAAATTAGCTCAAGTTCCGGTATAATATTAATTGAGAAATGAAACTCTCTCTTAGGGGGTATTATAGGTAATTCTTCAAGAAACACATCCAAAAATTCCATTAGAAATGGCTACCATTCAAGACTTGGTTCATCTTTTCTTTCATCCTTATCATCTATCATTACCATGAAAATTAGATCTCCCTTCCTTCTTTCCTTCTTTAGTTTTATATCTTATATGGGTTCTAATTTTATGGGCCTATGACCCTCTTGAATGACCCACCTTCCTTCATCACTATATTAGAATTACACTAATATTAATATAAAGTATTAGAATTAATATTATTACAAATATATTAAAAAAACTATTCTTTATATATTCTATAAAGATTAAATATTGGTCCTCATAAATATGATAAAATAAAATTTTTTACCATATAATTTAAACAAAATAAATAATTATCTGATAATTTAAATAAAATAATATAATTATCTTATAATTTATAATAATACAAATTATTACCATCGAAATTAAATAAATTAAATTATTTATTTTATAATTTAAATAATATATCTATCTTACCATATAAATAAAATAAATTATTTACACCCAATTTAAATAAAATAAAGTACTTATTTTACAGTATAAGTAAAACAATTTTTTTATTACCTTAAAATTTTAAATAATCTAAAATACCTACCTTGTGCCATTGAAATCCTTGACTAAAATGGAAAGAGTATGATCTTGAATCTAAGCAGCTTAGAAAGCAGTGGTAGTGCTGATCTTGGCTGAGTCAAAGAAGCCCTATGGCATTGATATCCTTCTCTTCCTCCTCCTCCTCTTTTCTACCATCAACCCCTCCTCTCTTTGCCTTTTAATTTTGTTAGCTGGACCCCTCCCTCCTCTTTTACATTGACCTCTCTTTATAAATTTCTTTCCCATGCCAATTTTTTTTCTCCTTGGCATCGATCTTCCCATTTTATAAACATTCCATGTAATTCATTTCTTAGTTGATGGTTTCTAACTATTATTACATGGTAGGTCTTCATATGTTTTCATGAGTTTAGCATGAGTTTAAGGTGGGTGATGACTAGGGGAAGTGGAGTGGGTTGTTATAAACTGAAAGTTAATGGTTGTCTCCTTTTAGTTAGGCAGTAGAAGGGTCAATGAACTTGTGTCTTCAAAATTGCATGATATTAATAGAGGATTTATATTTATATATATATATATATATATTTCTAAATAGTGGTTTTTAAAAATAATTAATATTTTGAGATTATTTATAATTTATAATTTATTAAAAAAAATCTTAAAAATTATTTACGATAATATAATTTTATTGAAAATTTTAAAATCAACAATAAAATAAAAACTCTATTAATTAAAACAACCTGTGGTGATTTCTAAATATCAATACGTAAACATTTAATTCATTCATTATAAATGCAAGTATTAAAATAAGACTAAATATTTATTTTTTTAATTGTTCCTTTGTTCACAATTGTAAACATTTCATATATACATTTACATGAAAGGAATTAAATTTAATTAAATCAAACCTTTCTTTCTTGTGAAATCGTATCGATGCCCTGATAGACTTTTGAAATCAACATAAAAGTTAACTTAAAATCAACTTATTTTGACAATAAAATATTATTTAAAGTCTAAATCCACTTAAAGTATGGGCACGAGTCCACAGTGTGGGAAGAGAGGTCATGACATCCTCCCCTCATTAAATTGTGCATTGTCTCAATGCACTACAAAATTTTGATTAAGTTCATAAATTTAAAATACAAAATGGAAACTTGTTTTTCATTTCTTCAGTGTCTTCCCAAGTTGCACTTCCTTCACCATATTGATCCCATTGTACCTTGTACTGATCAACCTCTCTATTGCACAATTGATATCGGTGCCTCTAGCACTCTGTATGGCTCTATTGTTATTCTATCAGACTCTTGCACCTATAAGGCATTCTATTTTAAATTGTGTTTATTATTAGGCACATATTTCTTAAAAAAGAGACACATGGAAGACATCATGAATGAAACTTAGATGTGGGGGGAAGGCCAATCGATAGGCTACTATGTTGATTCTCTGTAAAATCTTGAAAGGTCCTACAAAGTGAGGAGCTAACTTCTCCTTTTTCCCATAAGTTATGGAAATTTTGTGCAATTTGACCCTTAAAAACACCTTGTCACCAATTAGGAATTCTCTCTAAACACTTTTCCTATCTACGTAGCTCTTTTATTTGTCTGATGCTTCCTTCAACCTCTACCATATAAATTTCACATGTTCCTCCATGTCTCTCAACATTTCAAGATTGATTACCATTTTTTCCTAAAGGTTATCTCAACTATGTGGCATTTGATGGCCTTTCCCATATAGAGCTTCAAATGGAGCCATACCTAAAGATGTTTGAAATGAGTTATTATAGGAAAATTATACCAATGGGAGATAAGCTTCTCATTTAGTTTGATAATCCATATAATAGATCCTTAGGAAGTCTTCTACAACTTGATTTGTCCTTTCTATTTGCACATCTATCTCAAGATGAAATGCGGAGATAAATTTCAATTATGTACCTAAAGCTGAATGTAGGGTCATCCAAACCCTTAAAATAAACCTAGAATCTCTATCTAATATGATCTTTTTTGGAAATCCATGCAATCTAACCACTTCATCCAAAAATTGATTGGCTAAGTTTGGTGCATCATCGATCAAGTTCTCAGGTATGACATGTGCCACCTTAGTAAGCTTGTTGATTACCACCATAATAGCATCATGTCTGTAGGGTGTCATATGTAATCCTTGTATGAAATCTATACTAACAACTTTTCATTTATATTGTGGAAATTGTTGAGACATAAAAGTCTTATAGGATGTTGGTGTCTACTTTAACCCTCTCATATTCCAAGCATCATGCCACATATAATACTATATCTCTTTCAATCCCTTGCAAAAATTATAGTTTCTTAAGATCAACATACAATTTATTTACCCCTAGATGACCTGATCATGGTACACCATGAGCTTTAGTCAGAATTCTCTTCCTTAAATCTTCTACATCTAAAACATAGATCATATTCTTATACTTAAGCAAACCCTCATCATCAAGAGTATATCCTTCATTTTTTAGGTCTTCTGCATTTTCTTCTATCATTATTTTCACTTGATTATACTAAAAATCTTGATTTTATCCTTATAGTATTTGCCATTTTAGATTAAATCTAAACATTTTTATACTCATCAGGGGTCTTCTCCTACTCAAAGCATAAATAGCCTTGTTCTCCTTTCCCTTGATATACTCAATTTCAAAATCATACTCACTTAAAAATTCTAACCACCTTATTTGCCTAGCATTCAGATTAGGTTGAGTGAATATGTACTCTAGCCCTTGATGGTCAATTTTTAGTTCAAAAGGTTTCCCAATAAGGAAATGTCTCCACTTTTGTAAAGTGTGAACAATTGCCACCAATTCTAAATCATGAGGGGCATAATTTACATTATGGTTTTTAAATTTATTTGACTTATATACAATTATGTCATCATTCTAAATGCACACTCCTCCCAATCCTTTGATGGATTCATCTATTACAACCATGAAATGTCCATTCAAATTAGGTACTTTCAAGATGAGCGCCATCATCAATTTTTCCATTAAAATATGGAAAGCTTTATCACACTGATCTATCCATATAAACTTCTTACCTTTCCTTTACAATGCCATAATCAGGTTGGTGATCCTAGAAAAACCTTCAACAAATCTATTATAATATCCTACTAACCCCACGAAACTCCTTCTTTCTAATACATTCTTGTGGATTGGCCACTCCATTATTTCCTTTATCTTCTCTGGATCTAATGAAATTCCTTCTTTGGATATGATGTGGCCTAGATAGTGGATTTCCTTTTTAAATAATACACATTTGGACAACTTACCATATAGTTTAAGTTTTCTTAACCTCTAAAGAACCAATTAAAGATGTGCTAAGTGCTCTTCCTCATTTTTAAAGTAAATCAGAATGCCATCTATAAACACCAAGATGAACTTATCCATGTAATTATTGAGCACATTGTTCATTAAGTTCATAAATGCTAAAGGAGCATTTGTTACCCCAAATGGTACTACAATAAACTCATAGTATCCATATCTGGGCCTAAAAATAGTTTTTGAAATATCCTTGTCCTTAATTTTTAGCTGATGATATCTTGATTTAAGGTCTATATTTGAGAAAACCATTACTCCTTTCATCTGCTCAAAAGTGACTTCTATACGAGGTAGGGGATATCTATTTTTAATTGTGACCTTATTCAACATTCTATAATCAATGCTTAATATTAGAGTTCCATATTTATTTTTAACAAACAAGACTAGCGCTCCTTAAGGAGACACACTTTGTCTAATCAATCCTTTACTAAAGAGTTCCTTGAACTAAATTTTAATTTCCATTAACTCATTGGTGTTCATTCTATATGGTACTCTAAAAATTGGCTCAGCTTCAAGTATAATATTAATTGACAAATCAAATGCTCTCTTAGGTGGTATTCTAGGTAATTTTTTAGGAAACATGTCCTCAAATTCCCTTAGGAATGGTTACCCTTCAAGAGTTGGTTCATCTTTGCTTTCATCCTTATCATCTATCATTACCATGAAAATTAGATCTCCCTTCCTTCTTTCTTTCTTTAGTTGTATATCTTATATGGTTTCTAATTTTATGGGCCTATGACTCCCTTGAAGCTTGACCCACCTTCCTTCATCTCTATATCACCTAACCAACTTGCTATAAAAATCTATTTCAGATTGATGATTAGTGATAAAAATCATCCCTATTATCACATCATAGGCTCCTAAGGGTGCTACAAACAAGTCTAAGCTTGTCTCAAAATATGGAAATTGTATTTTTACATTGGGTAGACATTAATACACTTCCTTGATTGCCTTATCCCCATATTGGACCTTCCATGATGAATTAATGAGATTCACTACAAGAGACATTTTTTTGATCAATTGGTATCTATGATAATTGAAATGGGTTTAGCTAATAATTTATCTATAGCTTCAACTAGCACATTTTGGTATATATTTTGGTGATTATTTATTGCAACATTGATCCTTTACTATGATCCTCTCTGAGGTTGATTGGCCCTTATCTATACTTGCATCCTTAGGCACTCTCAGCCAAAGTGATTTCTTCTATAAGTAAAACATCGTCCTGATGGGCCTTTTGGTATTGGGTTCCTCGAGGCATCACCATATATCAATGGAGGATACATTGGGAGATTGTAACTCCTTTGATCATTCTTGTTGTTAACTCTTCCCCTATTATTGTTCCTTTCAAAAGTATTTCTCTACTTTTTATTTGATGGGGGTACTCTGCTTGTTGGATATTCTCTTGGGTTTTTATCCATAACTTGCTCTCCCTTAATATCTAGTTTCATTTTAAAGGCTCTATTTTTGTCATTGTTAAAGTTTTGTCTTACCATAGCTAAGGTTTGTAACTTCCATTCCTATTTGAGGGATTTTCAAGCATTTCGTTCATGTTATCAAAGTCGTTCATATCTACTTCCACTCATATGTTTGCATTCAATCTTAGGATAAAATTTCTAGTCTGACCTCTTTCATCCTTCTAGTACATAGGTACATACTTAAGTAATTGGTGAATCTATCACTATATTATTGGATTGACATGTCTCCCTACCTTAGGTTGTGAAATTTAGTAGTCTTCTTATCAAATAATAATTGAGGTAATCATATCTTCCTAAAATGGTGGTCAAAATGATCCCAGGTTACATTTTCCTTGGTTATTATATTTAACTCCTTCATGTTAGTCCACTAGCTAGTTGTCTCCCCTACTAGTTGGTAGGATCCCCACAACACCTTAGTTGCATTATTGTAGTTTTTCAAGTCAAAGTACTTTTTCATATCATTTAGCCAATTCTCAGCTCCTTTACGTAATTGCTTCCCATCAAACTTAAGGGGTAAAATGTTCTTCAAATCCTTGTTAAGATAAAAAATAGAACTTCAATTCTAGGATCTACAGTTTTCATTTCACTGACTAATGGTGGATTTTATTTAGGAGGATTATCAAGGTTAGGTTCTAATATGTTTTCCATATTTTCTTGCCTTGACTTAGAATCATTAATCACCTTCTCAAGCGAGTCTATTTTATCTCTTTGCTTAGTCAATAAATTGATGAGGGATTCTATCACTAATTGTTTATTTTCTAGAACCTATTGTTTAACATTTTCATTATTGGGTTCAACATATCTCACATTTTCCCTTCAGTTCCTATTTGATCATCTTGCCATTTGGTTTCCTGATAGAAAAACATAATCTTCTAAGTTTTTCATTCAAGATAATTGATAGCATAACTCTATTTTTTCTCATATATTCTATTATTGATCATAGTCACACATAAGATTGATAAAAAGTATGTAATTAATAATATTATTCATCTTTTTCTTATTGGATAGAGTTCTTAGCTTTATAGAGGATAATATTTATGACTATAACATATAGATGTCTAACATTTATTCAAAATTCTTCTAAATAGAATCTTCTTCATCTAGTTCCATTTCTTTAAAAACTTCATCTTCTGAGTGAACCCCATATTGGTGGCATCAATTATATTCCTTACACACTCCATTCCAAATGGAAAATATCTTATTGTTGAGGGCCTCTTAAACAAATGTTTGACTATAGGTTCAATCATAGCTAGTTTTATTTGAACTAGCTCTACTTTTAAATATTTGAGTTTACTCTTGATTACAACTATTATATCCGAGTAAGAAATTTAAATAGGATCTTTCAAAGTAGAGGATAGTTCCATTCTCCCTTTGTTCTTTGTTCTTTTCCCTTTTCCTTTCCTTAAATTTTTTTCAAGAGCCATGTCTAAACAACTAGTATTAACCAAATTAGTTTATCATAATTTTTAGTTTTCTAAACAAGTTAACATCAATAATTAATCTTTTTCTAAGCATAGGTCGTAGTAGGTTTAAGGCCTAGCTTTCAAACCCTAGCTCTGATACTATAATGTATAGACCACAACTCCTACCATAAACACACATTTTTTTTAATTATATATCTAATTAATGTTTGTATATGAATATAACTCAAGTATACTTTGTCTTATTAGATATCCTTTGTCAAATGGACAAGCATCTAACAATATGGGTTTGGTATTCCTTTACCAAATGGGCAAGCATCTAATCATATGTGTTAGTCATTGTTTTTTCAAATGGGAAAGCATCTATCCAAATAGGTATGGCATCTACACATGAGTAGTCTATACTCTGGCCATAGACTTGACTCAAAGGGATCAACTGGATCCTGAGTCGCTCATTGTTCATCACTCATCTCTACTAGATAAGTATCGAGGTCATTGTGATAGTAGTATGTATAAAACATATAACACAAATTCACACTGCACTTCAATATTTGGCCTAAAGCCTTGAGAAATATGATGATCCAACTGGGATCCTTTTGAGTATATCATAGAATTCTTATCTTTGCTTTGTTTATCTAAACTAGCGATTTATTATAATGGTATTGCCTTTTATTTGAACTTTAATCTTATTTAGTGCACAACTCCAAAACTCCATCCTATTTACCTATGTACTATAAGCATCCTTTGCTTCTCAGACTTCATACATACCTGATTTCAAATAGGATAAAAGTATAGTATGCATGTAGTTCTATTTTCTATTTTAGGTTTCATGCGAACTATGAATCTGGTTATGCAGTAATTTTTAGGGCCCAATTTTCCAGATAGTTTCTCTATGATTACTACCCAAATATGAGTGTATAAGTATCATTTTAAGTGACTGGATACTTGATTAACTAAACTAGCCCTAATCTTTGACAAGTAATAGAAAACAATATTTTTAATCTACATCATCTTTCTACTTTTTATTTATGTCAACAATGTTTTTAATCCTTGGTTTAATAAACTCCATCCTATTCACCTATGTACTATAAGCATCCTTTGCTTCTCAGACTGCCTACATACCTGCTTTCAAATAGGATCAAAGTGTAGTATGCATGTAGTTCTATTTTATAGTTTAGGTTTCATGCGAACTATGAATCTGGTTATGCAGTCCTTGTTAGGGCTCAATTTTATAGATATTTTCTCTATGATTAATACACAAATATGATTGTATAAGTATCATATTAAGTGATTGAATACTTGATTAACTAAACTAGTAACTAAACTAGCCCTAATCCTTGACAAGTAATAGAAAACAATATTTGTAATATACATCATCTTTCTACTTTTTATTTATGTCAACAATGTTTTTAATCCTTGGTTTAATAAATTTAATCCTTACAATTATTGTTGTAAATTTTTTATTATTTGAAAGCCATAAAGATGGTGGTTTCTTAATATTAATTAGTTTAACATTCTCAACTCTGGTTTACATTGCTGCTTTTTGGTGGTACCGAGTTTTGAGTAAGAAACATACTTTCTTCATTTTATTTCATAAGTTCATAAGTCAGAATCATCTAAGGTAGTCAAAGATGCTTCCTTATCTTAATTAGTATTGTTGACCAAGAGGGATTATCCTACCCCTTGGTCTTAATGACACAATATGATCCTTATTTCTCCTTGATGGTTTTTAAGGATGATGCCTAGATGTTGTTATTGTTGTTGTTGTTGTGTTAGGCTATAGATGTAGTAGTGCAAGCCTGATGACATTAACCATAAACATGAACTAGAGGCACTACTTGTACTAAATGCTATGTAGTTTTATTTAACCTTAAATTCTTGATCTAAATGTGAGATTTGAAATGTAGAGAATGGTTGAAATGAATTAATTCATTGTATTTCAAAGGCAAATTTTTGAGTAGAAAAGTAAAAAACTAAATCTGTAACATAATCTCCTAGTTTAGTCATTATGTTGATTTACAACAATGTTATTTTTTTTCGGTCATTTATACCTTTAGTCTATTTTTATATAAGATAACTTATCCACAAAGAATGCTATCAACTTAATTTGAAATAAATCTTTTATGAGGAGTATATTAATATTTGCTGATATGGTTATGATATTATATTTGATAAGATATAGGTTTATTAATAAACCGTCTTACTCATGGAAAAATAATTAGATGCAAGGGGATTGATAATGGAGACTAATTTCAAATCCAATCATAGATTTATCACAATGTAATCTTCCTTTATAGACTAACAATCAAGGATGTAAAAACTTGAAGAGTGAATTAGACCCTTAAATTTAAAACATCAATACCAACTTAAGTAGTGAATAACAATGTACCATATATGTTGATTATGTTTAATTTATTAGATATAATCTATTTTATTTGGGTTAAATACATATAATTACACTAATATTAACATAAAGTATTAGAATTCAATATTATTATGAATATATTAATAAAAGTTATTATTTATATATTCTATAAAGATTAAAAATTGATCCCCTTAAATATGATAAAATAAAAATGTTTACCTTATAATTTAAATAAAATGAATAATTATGATAATTTAAATAAATTAATATAATTATTTTATAATTTAAAATAATAAAAATTATTACTTTTCAAATTAAATAAATTAAATTATTTATTTTAAAATTTAAATAATATATCTATTTTACCATATAAATAAAATAAATTATTTACTCCAATTTTAAATAAAATAAAATAATTATTTTAGAATATAAATAAAATAAAAAAATTGATTACCTTAAATTTTTAAATAAACTAAAATACCTACCTCATGCCATTGAAATCCTTGACTGAAATGGAAAGAGGATCCGCTTGATTTGAAACAGCTAACAAAGTGGTGGCGATGTTGATATTGGCTAAGTTAAAGAGGGCCTATGGCAACGATCTCCTTCTCTTATCCATCCTCCTCTTTTCTATTGTCGACCCCTCCTCTCTCTGCCTTTTAATTCTACCAGTCGTTCCCCTCCCTCCTCTTCTATGTTGACCTCTCTTTATAAATTTTTTTCCCGTCCCAATTTTCTTTTCTTCCTCCTTGGCGTCGATCTTCCCATTTTATAAACTTTCCATGCAATTCATTCCTTAGTTAATGGTTTTTGACTATCACTGTGTGACAGGTCTTGAAGTTTTTGCATGAGTTTAACATGAGTTTACGGTGGGCGATGACTAAGGGAAGTGGAGCAGGTTGTTCTAAACTAAAATTTAATGGTTGTCTCCTTTTAGTTAGGTAGTAGAAGGGTCGGTTAACTTGTGTCTTCAAAATTTTATGATAATAATAGAGTATTTTTATTTTTATATATGTTTTTTGAATAGTGTTTTTGAAAAATAATTATTAATCTTAGATTATTTATAATTTATAATTTATAAAAAAATCTTAAAAATTATTTATGGTAACATAATTTTATTGCAAATTTTAAAATCAACAATAAAAAAAATATCTATTAATTAAAACAATTTTTGGTGATTTCTAAATATCAATACGTAAACATTTCATTCATTATGAATATGAGTATTAAAATAAGATTAAATATTTATCCCATTACATTTTCCCTCATTTATAATTGTAAATATTGATTATATACATTTCCATGAAAGGAATTAACTTTAATTAAATCCTACATTGCTTTATTGTGAAATCTCGTTGATGACTTGATAAGCTTTTTAAATCAACAAAAAAGTTAACTTAAAAATTAACTCATTTCGACAATAAAATATTAAATTTGGTCCAAATCCACTTAAAGTATGAGCATGAGTTCACAGTGTGAAAAGAGAGGTCATGGCACTTCAAATGAATAAATATAATAAAAAAAGATAAAAGGAGGAATGGACATGTCTTATCTAAAAAGGTGGCACAAGAAAACATCTCATAATTGTATATATCATCCTAACACTTTTACAATTCACAAATTAATGTGAATATTTCAACATAAAAATTCAAAAATATGAAATCCAAATCATTCATCCACATATAAGAAAATATAGACAAAACATAAAAAATAAGAGTCATGAAATGACTTTAGTAGAAGCAAATTAGAGGAAAAAGGATGTTATGCACCTAGTCCTTGCAATCATTGTAAAACATAATTGTTTTATAGATGATAAAATTATTATTGTAAGGATCAAATCACATGTATAAAAATAGACTTTGGGCATATGTGTATAAGGTGGTTTGATAGTTTTATAGAGAGGAGACATTTTATTTCATGAAAAGCTTTAGCAATGGCAAAATGCTGACAAAAGTATAGGAAATACAAAACATGAAAATGATGGAAGACTTCAAGGTGCATTAAATGGTAATCGTGATGGGAAATGACAAGCTATTTAATGTGATATTAGACACCACAAATCCCATATTGAACACTAGATCCAAATTATGGGCAATGGTTGAATTTATATGACTTCCACACATTACAAAAGGGTATGTAGATTGTAAGGTGGAAACATCTTTATTGGTCATTTTTCTATTGTTAAGGGTTAATAAGGATGTTATGAGTGATGATTTGATTGTACCAGATTAAATTAATCTAGATAAACATGATTAAGTGCTTAAAATATTTGTTTCATAATAAACATTAAAGTGATTGTCAGTTGGGCATGAAAACTGATGCTGAAAACTACTGAGCATTTACAAAATTGTGAGACAAATCATAAAGTAATAAAGTCTGTATGCAATTAAAAATTATTCAATTATATGGAAATCCTTGATTAGAAACTGAGTTTTTTCATTATGTATATAGGTTTGCAAATGTTTTAGGAGAGTAGATGCATGTCGATAGGGTTCAAACATGGTAACTATGGTATGTGTATGTAATTGAGACTCATTAATTAAATCATCATCATGTTGCCCTCGTTGACCCTTCACGATAACAAACTTCCAATAAAAGAACCTACCACCTTTTAAGTTGTGTACCCCTTTTTGATTGATGTAATCCATGCAAATTCAATACATGCCTTAAATCCGTACAATCTTATAAATGCCTAAACATCATCTTAGATTCTAATGGGCACAAATGCAATCTATCACGAAATCTATATGACACATTTCATATGAAGATTTGGAATTCGAGTGTTGATAAATTTTGGCATAGATCATGCCTAAGTACTATATGGAAGTGATTTTTCTTCAACCACATTACACCATGTTTGATCACCTTGATAGATGGCCAGGAAAAATAATCACAAATAGACATAGCATTTACAACTTCAATCATGATATGCTCTAGGTTAATTCTAATTTTTCCAATGCCTTGTAATGAAAATAATTTATCCATTACAATCACCAAGACAAAACCCAATCACCCACAATTGGCTCAAACCTAACATGTTAGGCTCTCAACTAGTCAACATAGAGGTTTATTGATCGAAACCACGAGACTTATAGTTTTGAAATAAACACAGGGCAAATATGATATCTCTTTCCAAAAAAAATGTAAGCCATGATACATGAAAGTATTACATGGTGATTCAAAAATTGATTATATATATAAATTTACTATATATCAAATAATAATTGTTATAAAATATTATATAATATACATTATATTTTTTTTTAGTATTTAACATTAATAATTTAATATATATGAATATTATAAATTATACAATATATAAATATCATCTTACGTAGTATATAAAAATGTTATATTATATAGTATGTATTCTAACATAGTTTTAAAAATAATATATGAGGAAATAACCCATCATGAAGCACATTGATAAAAACAAACTATAAAAACAACTTAAGGAATAAACAAACGATAAATAAAAATCACAGAAATGTTTTTGATTGACACATGATTACGTGTCACTCCATGGTTCGCTGGAGATATGCCACCTTGCTCCCCGCCACCTCTCAAACTGAGACCAACGCCCTATCTTTGGGGTATTTTGGCAAAAAAATAATTGGTTCTTGGAGTGGCAACTTATCAGTCTAGATCTCGCAGCATCAGTGCTCCTCCAGATGCCCGCATGTAGCTGGACCAAGGTTCAAGGGGTCTGACACCCTGATAAATTCTCGGGGATGACATCGGTTGATCCAGATTGGTTTCAGGGAATCCCAGACCATGCCATGACTAACAGGTCTAGGAACCCGAGGCTCTTCCCTTTGGCCATAGCTTCAGCAAAACTTACATACAGGGAGTCCTTGGCAGTTTTTCCAGTAATAAATATATTTAGCTACAACTGCTCCAATGGATTCGATACAATCAATCGATGACATACCAAGATAAATAATCAGATGCAACAAACAATCAAATAAAAAAGAAACCAAAAGGAGATTAAAAAAATGATTTAACTATATAATGCAGATGGATATGCCATTCAATTATAATTTTTCAAAATAACATTGATTTTTTTTTCAAATACGGTTTTCAAAATAACATTGATTTTTGTTGATATCTGATATGTCATCATATGGATAGCCATTCTCTTTAAAAATTTCAAAAAAGCTACCAGAACAACATTGATTAAGATACTGTATAAATATACAAATATCCATGCCATCAGCAAAGGTGTTTAATAACACAACGAAAACTATTGCTCATAATTATGTGCCAACAGTCTTTAGAATGCACTTATTTTCAATGGTTGGATAAAGGAAGACAATGCCAGGATCTTGATCCCGTAATAGGGTGATATCTGACCAACAGTTCATCAGCACTCCAATAGTTTATCAAGGTGTCGTCCGTTGACCCAGATTGGTTGTGGGGAACCATAGACGCTGCCATGAATGACGAGTCCACGAGCATGAGGCTCTTCCCATTAGCCATGGCTGTGGCAAAACTGGCACTGAGAGGAGTTTGGGAAAAACAAGCGGACACCGAGATACTGTGTGTGGAATAATAAAACACAATTATGGGTAGCCTAAGATGTCCAAGCATGGTGCATCTCTTGGTAATGGAGTCTATCTTGCAATTGAAAATTGCTCCTATGTGAGGTAAGTAGAAATCTAAAAGAACATTATTTTTCTATGTTAGGTAAGAAGTTGAAAATATTTAATCTAGGAACATTTTGGTTCAAATTATGTATGTAAATTAATGTTCCCATAGGAAGAATCCATTCAAAACAATTATGTCCACTATGCACGCCACTGAACATCCACTTAAACGTTCTGGGAATGCATTTGCGGTGCAAATAAAATAATTTATCGAATGGAACACACTTCATAAATCCTAACTTTATGTGAATGCATCTGTAGCATTCCGTAAAATGATTTGCCATATGGGCATGGTCTCTTGTGGATGTCTAATTGAAGTTTTTGATGACTCTTGATTTATCTTTTGATGTATGATGTATGTATTGTAAGGGTAGGTTTTTAGTTTTATGATTATTATTTTTACTTTTTGCAGTGCAACTTACTCTGATGTTGACGAAAATGGTGAACGACACATGGTGTTGTGTCGTGTAATATTTGGAAATGTGGAGCTGGTTAAGCATGGCTCCCAACAATTCCATCCCATTAGTGAAGAATTTGATACTGGTGTAGATGATCTTACTAATCCAAATCATTATATTGTTTAGAATACCGACATGAACACACATATTTTGTCTGAATATGTTCTGAGATTTAACATTTCTCCTCAATTACATGGTAGTGATTTTATACCTCTTTGTGCTCAAATTTAAAATGTTGTCTATTTAACATTATATATGGCAGACTGCTCGGAATAAATCTAAGTAGTAATTAACAAATATATGATTACCATCTTTGTTTGCACTTCTTTGTTGCAGAATATTGGTCTAGATTGAAAGCAAGGCAATTCACAAGATCAATGTTAGAGGCAGTATGTTCATTTTGTTTTAATTATTACTTGTAAGAAGCTCATTATTTGTTTAGTCCTTGCATGAGATGTCTGGTCAAGATTAGATGGCCTCAGTTTATTGAGCAAAACATCTCTATAAATATATTTTGATTACACTAAGCACAACTAGCTGGGACAATCGGTCCTAGGTGTGGCTTATTTTCAATTGGCAATGGAATGCGGGGAGGGTTGTTGGCCCTTTTGATTGATCCTCCCCTGCTCTCTTAAAATATTTTGATTACACTTTTTCCTTTAAATTTACGTTGCCATAATTAATCTATGAACAAAAAGATGGGTCCTATTCCTGAAAGTCGAGCTCTGGTTGGCTTTGTCTTCGATGACTTACAATAATTAATCTATCTACAAATTTGGGATTGCGATTAGAAAATTGCACACAATGTTACTGGATGTATATGATTTGACTCAAAACTTAAATCTCTACCTAGGTTATGTGGAGGTCATATCTTTGTAAACAGGAGGCATTCTTTCCATCAACTATACAGAGTGATATTTGTATCATTTTTTGAAATTATAGACTCTAACTATTTGTTGCTGAGAGCTTATTGGTGAGGTTATGCAATGCGAAGAGCTAGGAGTGTGCCTTATGTAAACTAGTTTTGACAGACAGGGCGGTAGTTTAGGGGCATGGTCCTGAATGATAGGACTGACATTTTCGGAAACATTATCCCATTAATTTTTTTTGGGGCACACCTCTATATATAAGTCTCATTTTGAAATTAAATTTGAGCAATGTAGTCTAATGCAATCTAATTTAGATTTCCAATCGATCATCCTTTTTTATTAGTGATTTATTTATCTCTGCTATATAAATTTGTTTTAGTGTTGAAATGTCCAATGACTTATACGAACAATATAGATTTGTTTGAAAATATGTCATCACTAGACATGTCTCTTGCCACCTCACTCTGAGACAACAAACAATTGTGAATCTCAAATTAGCATAATAGAAATTGTATGTTCACAAACAACAAAACAAATCAGATTTTGAGATATTCTTTATATTAAATATTTTGGCCCGTCGACTATGAACTCGGGTGCTCCTACTACACTTCAACTCCCTCTCACAAGATTTGGGTATTTTACCAAGTTGCTCATGAACCTGGGCCCTTTCTATCAAATCATAAGGCCCTTTGTCTTTCATAGCATAGAGAAGGGATCATAGGGAACACAATACAACCCTTAGTCATGTCATTATTGGTTTTTGCTTTTTTGCATCCCATAGTTCATGTCCAATTTTTTTTATTTGATATAAACTTATTGGATGATGTGAAATATTTTCCTTTTTAAAAATTAAAAATAGACCATTTTCCCATGAACTTAGTTGCGTTACCCTATATTAACCAATAAAAATACAATAAACTATTTTATTTTGTAATTAATAAAATGCAAATATTTCAAACTTAATGTTAAAATAAAAAAGTGCTCAATTTTTATTGTCTACATAATTCCTACCCCAAATAAAGGCTCATTAAATATACAAACTTTCAGTAAAGAAAGTTTAATTAAATATAAAATCAAACATAGAGATAAGATATAATAGTCTTTTAGTTTTTATATTTCCCTTACAAACAAATTTTGAGGATTTTTTGAACATATCATTGCAATAAAAACATGTGCATGGAAAAGTGAAATTATGTGACCTATCACCAATCGAATATGAATATCAAAATGTGATAGTGTCAGATCTTACTAATGGTCTTATTCTGTGTGAGACCATACAAACAATCTTGGTTGACCCTTGTAGTCTTTGTTAGGATTTGTAATCCATGATAATTCTCTCTAATCTTATTTTTTGGCTTTTGTTCTATCATTGGTTTTCCTAAATTTATGGGACTCAATGTCTGACTCTTTTAAATGAACACATTATACAAGACAAAGATAAGGAATGGTTCAATTTTGGGGTACTACATAGATAGGGTTAGTTTGTGCCTATGTATAATATATACTAGATGTATAATTTTATCCCTGATGATTAATATAGTTTATATTTATCTATTTATAAATGAATTAAATTTAAATTTGATTAAAATTGGCATTACTAGATTCAAATGACTAAATACAATAAAAAATGATAAAAAGAGGAATGGACCTATCTTATCTAAAAGGTAGCATAAGAAAATATCTCATGATTGTATATATGATCCTCACAAAGTAATATGAATATTTAAACATAACAATTCAAAAATATGAAATCCAAATAATTCATCCACATATAATAAAATGTTCATAAAACATATAAAACAATAGTCATGAAATGGATTTAGTACCTACAAACTAGAGGAATAAGGATGTTGTACACCTAGTCCTTGCAATCATTGTAAAAGATAAGTATTCGGTAGAGGATATAATTCTCATTTTAAGGATCAAATCACATTTTGAAAAATAGACTATTGATGTATGCATATAAGGTGGTTTGTTAGTTTTATAGAGAGGAGACATTTTGTTTCATGAAAAAGATTTAGCAATGGTGAAATGCTAGGAAAAGGCTAGGAATACAAAACATGAAAATGGTGGAAGACTTCCAAGTACAATAAATGGTCATCATGAGGGGAAATGAAAAGATATTTCATGTGATATTACACACCCCAAAGCTGATATTGTACATCAAATCCAATTTTTGTGCAATGGTTGAATTTATATGACTTTCACACATTGTAAAAGGGTATGTAACTTGTAAGGTGGCAATATATTTATTAATAAATGGTAGAATCTATGTTATGTTATAATTGAATTATCAATGTTTCGATCCAAACTCATGGATCATCATTAGGGGAATAGGAGCTCATGAGATGATTGGATAATAATTCTACATAGAAAAAAGCAAAGGGAGAATAAATAATAAAAATTATTCATCAACCCAAATGACTCAACCAAGATTAGGATTAGTCAAAAAAAAAAAAATTGAAGAAGAAGATAATGAAGTGAAGTTTTCCAAATGTCACTTAATTTTTTGCCTTCATCTCTACTAAGATTATCCAGGTTCATTTCAATTTTATTCTTTTCACGAATTTTTGTTTTAGTATAGTGATCCACTTTAGCAATAATTTTAGCATTATCAAGACAAATATGATGGGTCATTTTATGGAAGAGCTCAGCGAGGGCTGATTTGTTAAATCTATCATGTCTTAAATTAGAATTATGTTCTTTTAACCTCACTTCCAAAGATATACCTTTTTCACTGATATATACTTTCCCATAAGAACAAGGGATCGAATAAACACCTTTATAGGAACCTGGTTTAATTAGATCTTTAATTGATTCAATCATCCCTCTTATGGTGTTAAGAGGGGTGAAGGAAACCTTAATGTCTCTATTACTTATAATTTTCTTATTTTTCTATGGTTCCCTTAATATAAGGAATGGAATTTTTTTTTCTTGTCACCCTCAATAGGCTCCTTTATTATAAACGATTTGTTGGATTTTTCAACAATTTTATTAAATTAATTATCATCATAGCCATTTATTTTGAAAACATGTGATAAGTGATCCAATTATTGATCAAGGTGTTCTTTATCAGAAAGTCTTAAGGCATGAGTAATCAAAGTGTTCACAATACATATATTTTGGGGTGGAGAATGGTGAGAGTCTACATGAAGATACCTATCATTGTGCATCTTTTTTCTTTAAACATGGTGACCAATTGATCCATCTTATTTTTTATGAAATAACACA
The DNA here is from genome assembly GCA_037957365.1 of Torreya grandis. NCBI lineage: Eukaryota > Viridiplantae > Streptophyta > Pinopsida > Cupressales > Taxaceae > Torreya > Torreya grandis. Next base: position 383,853 of record JARHVA010006485.1, on the reverse strand, counting down.
TCAACTAAGGGAATGCTATTATTGTTCAAAACTTCCATAGTAAATTTTATCTTATCATTCTAATTATTAAGGTGGCTAGGTAATTTACTAATATTTTCAATACCATGCTACCACACTACATCTATGTCATCAACAAATCATTTCCAACATTTTGGTTTTAAAGGAAATGATTCAATAGCTTGTTTTTCAAAAAAATTCATATATATATTAGTAATGATTGGTGAAAGGGGAGGTCCCATCACAACAAATTTAATTTGTTCCTAAAATTCACCTCAAAAAATAAAGTGTGTGGATGTAAGACACACTTCTACCTACCTGGTAGTAGCCTCATCTGTTAAATCTCTAATAGTAAGGACCACCTCAACAATGGGGATTTTTGTGTAAATAGAAACAACATAAAAAATGATCAATAATTCCTCTCCATTCAACTTTTAATTTTCCATCTCATTTATCCAAGATGTTGAGTGTTTTATGAAGTTACTAGTACTACCAATGAGCATTTTAAGTTTATTTTCTAATAATTTTACCAAATTATAGGTAGGTGAACCAATAGTATTAACTATTGGTCTAAGAGGATTACCTTCTTTATTAATTTTAGGTAAACCATAGATGCAAGGATCAACACAATTTTTAGGTTTTAGCTTTCTTTTAGTTTCATCATCTATGCTTGACATTATTATAGAATTGGTAACTTTTCTTAACACTCTTTTACCAAAATCATAATTCAATTTTCTATAACTACCATAAGCCAAATGAATAATCATTTTACTATTATAGTCTTTAGACTTCATTATAACTTTGGTGTTCCATTTATCTTCTTTCATGAATTGTCTATCATTATTTTTCCTCAGATTATTAAGAGTGATGAATTCATTATGATTGATATTTAGTTTATGTGGATTGGATTTTTTGATAATAACTTATCACTCTTGCCTAATTTCTTATACCATGTTGTTTCGTAAGCTAATGAAAACATTTTAAATGGTGCAAATTAACTCTTTAATAGGAACATGTTTTGGTGCATTGGTAAATTAAGACCAAATTCAAGGACATTTTGTGTGTCTGTGTCAAAAGAGATGTGAGTTAGGTTAACAATGTTAGAAACTCTTGTAAGATCAAAAATTATCTCCATGCTACAATTTATTTAATAAATCATTTTTTTTGTTTTATCTATCCACCATATCTTTATCACAGTATAAATGTTTCATAGCTATTGTGGAATCAACATGAACTAAAAGTTCAAAATTGATCAAGTTGGTGAGATTAAGATATAATTTGTAAGCTTTCTCTGACAATAAATTCAAATTCAATCAAGATATTTTAATTTCTACTCTTACAAGGGATAGACTCATCAAATTAAATAAATCAAAGTTTCACCTATTATGGAGATGATGGTAAATACGAGCAAAGTTAGGAATTGTTTTTGAGTCCCTGTATCTCTTTATAAATGATACATAAATGACCCTATGAATAATCCTCAATTGAATCCTTTCAATATAATGAACCTTTATTAGAATTTCCCTTTTATTGAGGGACTTAATCTAATTGAAAAGCATAACTATGAATAATAATAATAATAATAATAATAATAATAATAATAATAATAATAATAATAATAATAATAATAATAATAATAATAATAATAATAAATTGTAGAATCTACATTATTTGAAGAATTAAAATCTCAATGTTTTGATCCAAAATCATGGATCATCATCAGGAGAATAGGATCTCAGGAGATTATAGGATAATAATTATACACATAAAAAACCAATGGTAGAATAATGATACGAGATGAGGCTACTACCAGGTTGGTAGAAGTGTGTCTTAGATCCACATAATTTATTTTCCAAGGTGAATGTTATGAACAAATTAAATGTGTTACAATGGGATCTACCCTTTATCCTATTTTTTCTAATCTATATATGGTAAAATATAACAAACAATCTATTGAATCATTTCCTTTAAAACCAAAATATTGGAAATGATTTGTTGATGATATAGATGTAGTGTGGTAGCATGGTATTGAAAATATTAGTAAATTCCTTAACCACCTTAATAATTAGAATTATAACATAAGGTTTAACATGAAAGTTGAGAGTGATAATAGCGTTCCCTTCCTTTATGTGTTAGTTTCTAAAAAATAAGATGGCTCGATTGGTCACCAAGTTTACAAAAAAATATGCACACTGATAGGTATATTCATGTGGACTCTCACCACTTTTTACCCCAAAATAGTGGTATTATGAACACTTTGATTTATCATGCCTTAATACTTTATGATATAGAATACCTTGATCAAGAATTAGAGAACTTGTCACATGTTTTCAAAACAAATGGCTGTGATGATAATCAATTTAATAAAATTCTTGATAATATAGGATCCTATTGAGGGTGATATGCAAAACATAATTTCCATTCCTTACATTAAGGGAACCATGGAAAAATTAGCAAAAAATATAAGTAAGAGAGACATTAAGGTTTCCTTTACCCCTCCTAATACCCTAAGAAGGATGATTGAATCAATTTAAGATCTAATTAAACTAGGGTCTTATAAAGGTGTTTTTTCGATCCCTTGTTCTTTTGGGAAAGTATATATCTGTGAAACAAGTAGGTCTTAGGAAATGAGGTTAAAATAACATGATGTTGATTTAAGACATTACATATTTAACAAATCAGCCCTAACTGAGCACTCCCATAATATGATCCATCATATTTATATTGATAATACTAAAATTATTTCCAAAGTGGACCACTATACTAAAATCAAAATTAACGAAAAGACTGAAATTGAAATGAACCTGAATGATATTAATAGAGATGAAGACACAAAATTAAGTGATATTTGGAAACATTTACTTCATCATCTTCTTCAGAACAAAAAGAATAATTTTGACTACTCCTAATCTTGGTTGACTGCTTTAGATTAATGAATAATATTTATTATTTATTTTCCCTTTGGTTTTTTCTATGTGGCATTATTTTTCATAGTCTCTTGAGCTCCTATTCCCCTAATGATGATCCATGAGTTTGGATCTAAATGTTGAGAATTCAATTCTTAAAATAACATAGATTTTGCAAGTTATTATTATTTTTTTTCATAGTTATGCTTTTCAAACATCTTTATTGGTAATTTTTCTTTTGTTAAGGGTAGATAAGGATGTTATGAGTGTTGATTTGAATGTACAAGAAAAAAGTTGTCTAGATAAACATGATTAAGTGCTTAAAATACTTTATTCACAAAAAAAATTAAAGCGGCTTTTTGTTGGGCATGGAAACTGATGTTGAAAACTATTGAGCATTTATAAAACCATGAGATGAATGAAACAATAAAAAAGTCTTTATGCAGGATTTTTTTTTAATTATTTTGAAATCCTTGATTATAAACTAAGTTTTTCCATTATCTATATGGGTTTGTAAATATTATAGGGGAGTAGATGAATGTTGATAGGGGTCAAATAGGGTAACTATGATATGTGTACGTAATTGGGTCTCATTAATAAAATCAGCAACATGTCGGCTTCATTAACGCTTCACAATAACAAACTTCCAATCGAACAAACTACCACCTTGCAAGTTGTGTACCCCTTTTCGATTGATGTAAGCCATGCAAATCCAATATCTACCTTAAATCCTAAAATATTCTAAATGATTAAACATCAATTTATATCCTAATGGACACAAATGCAATCTATCATGAAATATAGATGACACGTTTTACATGAAGATTTAGAATTCCAATATTGTGTAATAATAACACAAATCATGCCTTAGTATGGAAATGATTTTTTGTCAACCACATCACACCATGTTTGATCACCTTGATAGATGGAGAAGAAAAATAATAAAAAAC